>CAHIKZ030005269.1:2595000-2617500 GCA_903632075.3 Acanthosepion pharaonis | reverse complement strand
GAGTGTAAGACGAGAGCAAGACCAAAGAGTCGAGTCGAGTCCAGAGTGGCAGATTAAAAGGTTGTAGGTAAGAGTGAGGGTGAGGTAACAGCGTTGTAGGAGTCACAATGAACGAGCGCGTAGACTCAGTAAGAAGTCATGCAGCGATATTTCAATACCAAAGATGGTATATATATTTTGCTACTAATCCGTAATCCTGGAACTACTAACCTGCATTTACCAGTTTGTATTATTACGTTAATACATTATTTTCATATATTCATTCAAATTAAAGTTGAGGGGTTCTCCACTTTTTACACAAACGGACTCACCCAGTATATACATATACTACTGCTACGTGAAGACCCGAGAGACAAGAGCAACAGAGGGTGAAGGTAACAGACAGACAGAACGAAAGTAGCGAGCAAAAGTCCCGTGATCAAGAACGTAGACTCAGTAAGAAGTCATACAGCGGTACTTCAATACCAAAGAGTGTATAGATATTTTGCTACTAACCCGTATTCTTGGAACTACTAACCTGCATTACCAGTTTGTATTATTACGTTAATACATTATTTTCATATATTCATTTCTGGCGTTTGTTATTTATTGGTACCGGATTTCAACCCGGAATCCGCAACATTTTTCAATCTTATAAATGAAACTTTTTAAACCTACTGGATGAAAGAACCTAAAAGGAAGATTGCAAAAAGAAATACCCACACTTGAAATGAGTATATTTTGTGTTTCTAATTTCTATACTAGCTACAAGTTAAATCTTATATACTTTTCCAAAGTTTTCATCCACTATTGTGCTTCATAAGTCTCTCAACGAAATATTCGACTGGATAAATATATTGATTTTCTGTCTTGTTCGGTTATAACCGATTTGTATCAACAGATCAATAATTATCGAAGCATAGATCGGCTTTAACAACACATGGAGATTACTATTACCCCATTCGTATAAACACTTTTCATAATAATATTTCTCGCTATGAATTTATGGTCTTCGTATGACGTCTGCTGTATTCAGAAACGTTATATATGTCTTCTGAATGTTTTGCCCCAAATCGTTTTGCATGCAGCAAAATACGACATCATCAGAAGATATCTAGTTGCAGCTGCATTCCCTTCCCAAATCGATCCGGTAGACCTCGACCGTGGTGATGGAAAGCGGTCGGATGGCATTACCATTTTCACTTTTCAAATGCGGAAGTCGTTGATTTTGGATGCGACCTGTGCCGATATATTTTCGACCGGTAAATGTATCAGGACCGCGGTTGAGCCGGGCGTCTGCCATTCGGGACGCAGAGATAAAAAAAAATAGTTAAATATTCTTCTATTGAAAACATATTTATTGTTACTCCAGCGGCAGTGGAGACTTCTAGGATTATTGGCCCTCGTTCGATGACGCCCCTTCGGTTGGTTGGCGGGATTGCGTCTCGATTAAGGGACGAGCCTCGCGAAACGGAGTGGCCCTTTCAGCGTGTCTCACTGGCGATGGTGCAAGGTAATGTTTCCTCCATCATTGTGGTTGGCAGAGGATAGAGCATTTTGTTTATAGATGCTTTGTTAAAAAAGAAACAGTTAAAATACACAAAGTAAAGACTTTCGTTTCGTGATGCTCGATAATTTTTTCCATTTCAAATTCATCCGTTGAGGAATATTCAAATGTTAACTGAATGACTCACTGTATTACAGTACAATCATTGACTGAATCTGGATTCATTTTTTTCATTTCTTTCTGTTTTAAAAGAGACATCGACTGAAAAACTCTATCAATTAGAATTACCATTTAAAATCTTACATCACAGCATAAATACTTATTTTCCAAATATATTCGCCTGATGTCAGCACAAGTAATAGTTCCAGGTACGGGGTTCAAGGAGACGTCAAACTATGCATATACATAGATTTTACTATATGGAAATATCCAATTGAAATATTTCGACTTATAATGTAGATCTTAGACTCAGAGAATATGACATTAACAGGAGATACTGAATGACAGAGAGACGGAATTACGCGACTTGTAAACTATCTGGCATGTCACGCAAGAAATAAGGAAGGACGGTAAAACGTTGTAGCGAGACATGACCGCGCAATTCCTGAGGATATACAGGAAGTAAAAGAACAATACTGAGAATGATGGGAGAAAAACATTTGCTGATTAAAATGACATTGAAAGTGAGTTTGCAAATGCGCGTGTGTTCCAGTTTGGCAGTATTTTCCCAGATGGTTCAGGATAATATTCTTCATTTTGTAATAGATGTACGAAATAAATCAAGTATTTAAAATTTCGAAAAAGAGAGTGTCTGTGCTGTAAAAATTCTGCCATACCTTTTATGAGAGATAAATCTCTGAAATGATGGGGGCAATCGTACAGTAAGAGATGTAATTTGATAGTAATCAAAACACTGTAGGGTGTATAATAAAGCAATGTATTAGGGAATAGGGAAACGTAACAAGACTAATTCTTTCTCGCTCACACTTTTTTAAGACATAAATATATAGACACTGATACACCACTCAAAATATCCCTCTCCCTCTATCTATCTCTCTCTCTCTCTCTCTCTATATATATATATATATATATATATATATATATATATATATATATATATGATATGTCTTCGTGCATTTGTGCAATTATTCAGATATAAATAAAGTGCGTATAATAATGCGATATATTAGGGTCTATGAAAAAAGTTGGAAATCTTATTCAATCTCTCTTGCACTTGTTCACACACGAACATGTATGCACTCAATCACAATATCTGTGTGTGTGCGCGCAAACATCAAAATATAACTAAAATATATAATTGATGTGGGGCCAAAGTTGGGACCACAGAAGTAAAACAGGGAACACGGATTAGATGAAAGAAATATATATTAACAACAGGTTACAGAGATAGTGTAAGCGGAGCTTACTATATCACTCTATGTCACTCAGTGTGTCGCTCTGTGTGACTTTCAGTGTGACTCTCTAGGGTGCTATGTCGCCTACTTAATATAGGCCTGGAAGAGTCTATTGTGTAGGTAGTTTCCGGTCTCACAATACCACCCTTCCAAAGAGTTTTCTTTTTGAAAAGGAGAGTAAAAATAAAACTGTCAGTACTTTTTCGTCTAGGGATTTCCGTCGAGCGGTTGAGTAAATTTCCTTTTCCTTCCTGAGCGTCGCACTTCAGGAGAGACTTGGTGCATGTCGAGATCGAATTGATCGAAAATTACGTCAATCAGCTCTTCACAGTTATTTTGTAGTGATTCTTATTCCTTCAAACGGCATTTTCTGAGCTGGTTCTAATGGCGTTTGTGAATGTTTTTTCGTCCTTGGACCATATATACCAGTT
This sequence comes from Acanthosepion pharaonis, assembly GCA_903632075.3. Classification (NCBI taxonomy): domain Eukaryota; kingdom Metazoa; phylum Mollusca; class Cephalopoda; order Sepiida; family Sepiidae; genus Acanthosepion; species Acanthosepion pharaonis. The sequence continues at coordinate 2,614,168 of CAHIKZ030005269.1, read as the reverse complement.
CACCAATTCTCTGCTTTATGATGCCCACTTTCCAGAATGTCATATTGTTCTTGTACGCCTTGAAAAAGACCCTATCGCTAGGATTGAAATATTTCCTATGAGGCGATACGGTTTTTTTTAATTTTGCTTGCCGTGGAATAAGTTTGTCGAAGACAGACTTTATTTTACTTGCGAACATTGTTTCTGCAGGCGAGCTTCCCATAGGCGTGTTCGGATTAGGGGTTATCCGATACACCTGCAGAAACTGTTGCAATGCTTTATCTGTCGGTGCGCCTAGTGCTTTGCTTAAAGCCTTTTTAAAGTGTCCACGAACCTTTCGGCCTGGCCATTTGACCTAGGGTGGTACTGAGGCGTTGTAAAGTGGTCCACCTGATATGACCTGCAGAAGTCTCTAAATTGACTTGATATGAATTGAGTGCCATTATCTGTAACTACACAATCTACGACGCCAAAACGTGCGAATAGCTCGTGTAAAAATCCGATCGTGCAGTTTGTGGTTGGTCTTTTACATTGTAGGACCTCAGGCTATTTTGAGTGTCTATCCACAACAATGAGATATTACATGTTGTCCATAGGCCCTGCAAAATCCACATAAATTCTTTGCCAAGGATGATTTGTTTTGGGCCATGGTTTGCCCGTCGTGTTTGGAGCTTTTGCTGCAAGCGCGCATCCTTTGCATGATTCTATCATGTCTGCTATGTCCTTGTCCATGTTTGGCCAATAAACGTAGCAGCGCATAAGGCTTTTCGTACGGTTCTTCCCTGGATGTTCCATGTGAAAATCCCTGAGGATTTTTCTTTGTAAGCTTTTTGGAATCACTACGCGGTCATTATATAGTAGGACATCATCGCAAATGGAGAAAACTTCAGTCACATTGGGGTCTTTGTTTCGAATTTTGCTTTTTATTGATTGAAGGAATTCATCCTCTGGAGACTCCCTTTTATGTCGGCCAATGTAACTGGGAGCTCTCTTATGGTACTCATGATCATGTTTTTGATTTCACAATTTGTCCTTAGAGTAGCAATGATGGAGTCTTCAAAGACTTCTGTATTTTTTGGAATGAGTCGCGATAAACTGTCTGCATGGCAAATATTTTTGGTTGTTAGGAACTCTATCTTGAAATTATAGTTTAAAAGAATTTTACCCTAACGAAATAGTCTATTTGCAGTATAGACTGGCAGACATTTTTTAGACCAATAATTGTAATCAGAGGTTTATGATCTGTCTGCAGTATGAACCGTCTACCATGTAGATATCTGTGAAACTTTGTCACAGCGAATATTAACCCTAGAGCCTCTTTCTCTATTTGGGAATATTGTTTCTCAGCTGGAAGTAGAGATCTTGATGCGTGAGCCACAGATTTTCGCGAACCGTCTGGTAGTTTATGTAATATGCAAGAACCAATGCCGTACGAGCTTGCATCACTTGCGACTATGATGTCGAGACTAGGGTCGTAATGGGTGACGGAGAGGTCTGAAGTAAGAGTTTTCTTGATCTTCTCGAATGCATCTTGGCATTCCGGGGTCGATGACCATGGTTTGTCCTTTTTTAAAACTTGGTTGAGAGTCCCTCTCAAATTTTTCATGTTCTTAATGAACCCTTGGTAAAGTTAGCTAGTCCGAGGAAGATTTGCAACGCTTGAACGTTATCTGGGTCCGGCATGTTTCTGATCGCGTTGGCTCTTTCTGGATCCGGCCGACGACCATCTTTATTTATAATGTGACCTAAGTATTTAATCTCTGGTAAGAAAAAGTCACACTTTTCTTCCTTGACCTTAAATCCGTATTCTTGTAACTTTTCGAATACGTTTATTATATGCTTCCGGTGCTCTGTCGTAGTTTTACTAGTAACTAGTATATCATCCAAATAGGCTGTTGCGTAGTCAAGGTCGCCCAGCATGGCGTCCATGACCTGCTGGAAAATTACAGGCGAAAACTTTACTTCAAAAGCCAGTCTGTTGTATTTGTACAACCCTCTATGGGTGTTTATGCAGAGCAATTTGGAACTTTCTTCTTCCACTTCTATCTGAAGGTATGCGTCCGAGAGGTCAATTTTAGAAAAAAAATTTCCACCATTGAGTTTATTGAAAATTTCTTCAGGGCTTGGGAGAGGATAGTGGTGATCTTGCAAGGCATCGTTTAACCCTGTGGAAAAATCTGCGCATTCTCGAATTTGATTGGACTTCTTTTTTACGTAGACCTTAGGTGCTGTCCACTCGCTGAAATCTGTTTTTGACAGAATACCTGCTTGTTCGAGTCTATCTAACTCTTTGTTGATTTGCTCTAGAGCAGCGAAAGGGACATTCCGTTTCTTTTTGAATACCGGTTGTGTACCGTCCTTCACCTTGAACTTAGCTTTCATTTTAGTACATTTTCCAAGGCCGCCAGAAAAAAACCTGGGGAAATTGTTGTTTGAGTTCCATTTTGAGATTTACCAAATTGGACGTTGTACTTTGTATCTTGCGACAAAATGTACTCATTGGGCAATCCCAAAGATTGAATTTTTCTATCCAATCAGTTCCAAATAAGTTGTTTTTAATACGTAGGCTTTGAGCTTTTTGGTAAATCCATTTAGAGTTACTGTAAGTATTACCTCGCCTAAAATGTTATTTTTTTCGCCAGTTACGGATTTTGCTGTTTTATCCGTTTTTAATAAGGTCGGCTTGTTCAATTTTCGCCAAGTACGCCAGTTAATCGCTGAAATATCAGAACCCGAATCAAGCTGAAATTTAATGGACTTATTGAAAATATCCACTGTTACATATTTTCTTAAATTCCTATCAACAATATTGTCAGATTGAGCTTGCCTAATTTTATTTTTGGGTTTTCTCGTTCTGTTGGCGTACCAGCACGAAGTTAACGTATGCACACTTTTATTGCAATTTTTGCAATATTTTTGGTTCTTAACTGGACAGAATTTCATCCAATGCCATTTACCACAATGGTAACATGGTCCGGGCAGTTTCTTTAAACTATTTGGGTTTTGGTTACTGCGGAATTTAGGACATGAGATTTGCCTTTTGTCTTATTGAGGGGAATAGGAGGTAGACTTACTTCTGATTTTATTAATCTGAGTCACACCTGATTTCTGGATAGTGTTTGAGTCACGCTTTACAGGTATATCTCTTTGACAGTCCTCTGCCAGTTTTTGGAGAGTCAATCCTTGTTCGTTCTCAAGCTTGGTCAGTACCCGTCGTCTGACTTCGGCGTCTTCTGATGGTACTAATCCTTGTGCGAAAATCAAGCACTTGAAATCATCGGCAGTCAGTTCGGCTAGTTTAAAATCATTACAGAGCTTGTTTACCGATGCTGCAAACGTTAGAAAATCTTGCTGGTTGTCTTTGTCTGTGTTCAGGCATTTCCAACGTTTGTGGAACAAACTTGTGTTAGGCCCGAATAGTTCCGAGAGGAACTTAATAGTCTCTGAAAAATCCAAGTCAGTCGTTTTCTTGGGTAGTATAAAGTCTACGAAACTACTATGTTCTGTAGTTCCCAGTTTTCTCAATAGTAGACGTACCCTTTTTTACTGGACCATTGTTCACAGTCTACGTTGAAAATATCTTCGTAGCGCCTGTAAAAAGTCTGGAACGTTTTGTCTTCCTCTTGTACGTATTCACAGGTTTCCATTGAATTGTAGATTGTACTCTGGGAGAATATTGTATCTTTTTCAGAGTTTGAGCCTTTTAATGCATTTACGAGTAATTCTTTAAGTTGTTTCTGTTGTAGTTCAGCATTCTGAAGCGTAATTCGTTGGAATTCCCTTTGTTGTTTATGTAATTCCAAAAATAGTTGTTGTTGTCTTTCTTCTGCTTTTTGTTGCCGATCCAAATTTATTTTTAACATTTGGTCAACTGCTTTTTGAAAATCTTCCATATTTAAAAATGACAGCGCTTTTTGTTGCTTTGAAACACGTGTACTAAGAGGAGGTACACAAAAAAATCTTGATAGATTTTTGTTCTTTTTTTTTTTACAGGAAAAAAAAATATGGACAGACAATAGTTAAACGAAACTAATTATGTGTTAACTTTTTTTCCCGTGGTTCCGTTAATTTTAACGTAATTGAATAATTTTTCACTACACTTATGTATTTCTGTTTTTAGAAAGGTAGAAAAAAAACGAGAAAACTCACCTCAGTGAATTTGAGGGGAGAATAATTTTATGCCCGAGTTCAACTCAGTTACATAAAAAAAAAATTTTCGATAGTTTTTTTCGAAAACTTGAGTACACTGGTAGTACTTACTCTTGTATTGTCAGTTTGTTTTACAAACAACTGTTTTTTTTTCTGTGTGTGTGTGGGTGTGTAGAAATCGTTCTCGCATTGGACAGACTTTAATATTCCGTAGATGTCGAATCGCTAGTTCGTCAATGCTGTTTGGTATTGGAATATATATTATTTTTTTTATATGTAGATGCTAGTTGTTGCGTTTAAATCCCTAATGTAGTAATACCAGCTTAATTTCTCGTTCAACACAGCTGTGCGAACGCGTGGAGTTTCTGTGTATTTTTCGAGTACTCTGTCGCTATTGATATGGTGAGAACGAAATTCTCGAATCTTTTCTGTCGCCACTGTTGTGGGACTGGCAAGGTATTGCGGTTTTTCGACGTGAATGCGTTTCTAGATTTCTTCGTCGACCCAGATGTGGGATTGTGGTTTCGCCGTGAGTGAGTTTCTAGAATCCTCGTCGCCACTGATGTTGGGCCAAAGTTGGGAACACAGAAAGAAAACACTTTCAATGTTGCAATCAGAGGAAAAGCACGAGAATAGGGGTCCGGACGGGTGGAAAATATTATTCTTAAAAGGAAAAATCAGTAAGTTATGTGGCATGCGTGATATACGCTTAGGCGATCATGTATCTTTCGAAACATGACTGACGAGGCAAATTTATTTTTGCAGTAGGTTTTCATTTCTTTCTGTAGAACAGTTGTCATCCAAGGCTATCGAACCCGGCGGTCTGTCCTGTTATTTATTCATAGTTGGAGGAAGAAAAAGGGGGTTCATACCTTTCCCAAGATTATTAGCACGTGAATTCAACTGGAATTCGAACTCGGATCCCCGTTTTCTCAATCCGAGGCGCTATCTATTACTACACCTAAACATTAATAGATATGTAAACACACACTCACAAATGCACACACGCACAGACATGTGTGTGTTCATATATATATAAATGGTTAGATGAACATTATAATAGAGAAAATTTTCGTGTTTCAACGGACGAGTCGTTAGAATTAAGCCCGTTGAAATTTATAAAATATTTCAGTTAAAATATAATTTCACGAAAATAACCTTGTCAAGTTCACTAAAATCGCTTGTTTTATTTCTGATAGGAATTTATATAAAATCTTTTTATATTGCTCGGTGGAAAATAAACATCTGTATTTTCTATTCTTGTCAGATACGTTACATATAAAAAAATGCAAATAATCATACATTATCAATCCACGGATTAAACATAGTGAATACTCTTGTCTTGGTTTCATATGTAATAGGCTATGTGGCAAAAGTTGTGTTTGCCGACCAATGTCATCGTTTCGTATTGGGCCGTGTGGCTTCCATTCGTCGCAGTATTATTCACCGTGTTTTTTTCATGAAACCGATGTACCAATATTGAACTGACTCTGTCTCTTGCTGAAAATTAAATGAGACGTCATTTCAGTAACTATGAGATGATAATTACCCCCCTCTACCAAAAAAAAAAAAGAACTGAACGTCCTAACGCTTTACAAATATAATCTCTCACCTATTTCGCGAATTGATAATTAGTTAATTTCCGGTCGACGATATCAGACGCTACCTTATTTGAGAAAAAAAAATTCAATCAATCGCAAGACTGAAAAGTTATTATGCTAATCTTTTTGTTTTTTTCTCTAATTGCTAAAATCGATTTATTTTCCTCTACTTCAAACATACAATTTTACCCTTGTACGCTCATCGAAGACGCTATGTAAATCAAAGTATTAACCTAAAAATATTATGTCATATCCAAACATTCATTTGCATATTACGCATGATGTGAACTTCAGAATTATTTAAACAATCAGCTGATTAAAATAGAATTTAGTTAATAAAACCTCTATGCCTCAGTGAGGACGATCTTTTTTTTAAATCGTACTGTGTATGACGATTAAGTAACATTCGCGTCCTGGGTAACACGATAACCTACAACCGCGTCCTGGGTAACACGATAACTTACATCCGCGTCCTGGGTATGACGATAACCTACATCCGCGTCCTGGGTAAGACGATAACCTACATCCGCGTCCTGGGTATGACGATAACCTACATCCGCGTCCTGGGTAACACGATAAGCTACGCCTAATCGCAAGGCCTCTGCTCAGGAGGTTTTAAGGAGCGTGGAACTACATGTTAATGGCTGGTGTTCAAAGGTCCACCCTGACTCGAGGTGGTAACCCCTGGTAGGTTCCAAGCTATGGGCAAATAGTTAACATCCTAACTGGCGTCAAAACACTATGAAAGTGTAAAAATAATCTTTAATACCAGAAATAATTTGTAAAAAATTATACCAGCAATAAATCTTTGAAGAAAAAAAATCTATTTTTGAAAATAAAAATGATCAGCCATACATTTTTGAAAAACAAAAATTTACCATATATATTCTTTAAAAAAATTACCAGCTATATATTTTTGAGAAAAAATATTACCAGCGATGCATATTTTTATTTACCAGTAATAGATTTTTTTAAGAAAAAAAAAAATTACTAGGAAAGGATTTTTGAAGGAAAAAAATATTACCAGAAACAAACTTTTGAAGGAAAAAAATTACCAGCAGTACATTTTTGAAAAAAAAATATTACCAGCAATAAAAATTTATCAGCATTAAATAACACATTGAGGTTGCTATGGCGTAACACAAGCCAAACCAAACCTTATTTTAACTGGTGCTACATTGTTACAAACAAAGAACTGTACCAAATAACAGAAACAACGTCATTTGAAGACTTTAAACAAAAGCAAACTAAAGTTTATACGACGCAAAAAGTAAAATAATGACATTAAAAAATGTTACCTACTTCAAGCAAAAGGCGAGTGTTGAATATCTAGCATCAATAGCATCAATAAGTTAAAGAACGATGAACTTGAATCAATAAGTATGAACGAAAGCAATTACTGAACATAAGAAACATATTTTTCTGAAAATTTTATTTAAGAGAAATATTTCATAAATTTCAACCAAAATATCACTGGATGCACGGTCAGCTAATATATGATATTCCCTTATAAGGAAACAGATTACTATTTGTGAAGGTGATATTCGATGGCCTGGATCTGATCGCCGCAAAGTCCATGAAATTACTTGAAATTTTTGTGCATAGAGGTTCGAACATCCCTCAGGTATCTTTCGTTCTGTTCACCTGACCACTTGTTGATCTGTCAAGTTACTCGCGATCGCGGCATTGATGAGGTTGACAGATAATGCCACGAGCGTCGCATACGTTTTCATTTCCTCCTGTCAGTTTTCCTTATTAATACTGTCGCTATTTGAGTCTGCCACTTTACATTGATAGCCCAGTAATTTCTGGTTTTCAGGGACAGAGCGTGAATTTTATATGACACGTGAATAGGGACTTGCTGCTCTCTTTATCCAAGAAAAACTTATAATTTCACTGTTTCAAATGTAACCGATTTTCGAAAGATGATTCTAAGGGCTTGAACAACCTACAATATCATCACTGCTTTACGATGAAATACAAAGTTTTTGTAATGTTGGACGGATTCGCTTGTCACTTTTGCTCTTGTCAACCATGTTTGCCGTAGTCTTTGAATATAGAATCCATTGAAGTACGTAATGTGTTCAATATCAGAGATTGGCATTGAAGATTCGGAGAAAGTAGCAGCTGTTAAGTAATTGTTTAAGTCTTCGATATCAGAGGTTGGCAGTGAAGATATTTTGGGATAAAAAGCAAAATGGCTACCTTTATACACGCCGGATTGAATATTTTGAGGTTTCTGATTGGTTAGCACTTCTCTTGGTGGACGATAAAATGAGTCAGCTCATTTTGGTTGGCTCACTAGTACATAGAAACCAAAAAACTGTAACAGCTATGTCAGGCGAAAACTAGTTATCACTTCCAAAAATACTCGTTATATTCTAGATATCTATGGCGCCGGTACTTGTAGTAACGGCTTCCAATAATATCTGCACCATTAATACTTGTTCAAGTAGTAATCACCAAATAATATAATTATCAGAAAAGAATGGTAAACCGTATAGTACTTGAGTAGAAAGAGTGAACAGTAATCATTACGCTACATTGTAACTCACTTCATCTATGATCACGTGATCTATTTAATAATCGAATCGCCCGTGTTACTCACTGATGATCTAGTTTCAAACTATAGTGTCGGCAACGGCACTTACCATTATACAACATAAGTATACGCTATTCTTACCAGGTTTTTATAAATATATATTTTTATCAACTCATGCTTTTATTAAATCACAAACACAGACACACGCAAACACAGACATGCACACAGAAACACACACACACACCCACACCCATACATATATATATATATGTGTGTGTGTGTGTGCGTTTGTGTTTGTGTGTGTTGTGTTTGTGTGAATGTGTGTGTCATATTTACATTATCATTTAAACATTATAATTAATTATTTATGTTAAAAGTATAAATATACAATTTTCCTAACTCAAGAAAAGATAATAACGCTAAAAATAACAATAGTATTTCTTAAAAACCGGAAGTCAAAAGAAAAGAAAAGTCGAAAACAAGAAAAAGTGAAGGGGTGCACGGAAATTAAAAGAAAAACGATGAAAAGAATAAATAAACAAGTCATTCTACACATAGGCAAATACGTGCACACAGGCGCACACGATCGAACGAAACCACATACACTATGAAAAAAAAATCTGGCAGCAATGAAAATTGCATATAAAAAAGAAAAATCGAGAAGTATAAGCAGATAACTGCTGATATCTCCTGATGAAAGGACGGTGTAATTCCGGGGATGGGGTCACTCTAAGAAACTCTGGAGGAGATATACTGAAGGTAACATCAATTACCTAAGTGACAAATATTTTACTTATATTAATTCTTTCTATTTGCCCTCTCTCCCTCTCCACACACATAAACACACCGACATACATACATATATATATATATATATACGTATATATATATATATATATATATATATATATATATATATATATATATATATATATATATATATATATATATATATATATATATATATATTCCTAATTGAAAGAGGCTCCATTTCATTTATTAATCTGTATATTATATATATATATATATATATATATATCTGATAAAAAAAAAAAAACATTCTGTCTGCTTTATTTTTTAGCATAATCAGTTCATATTCAAAGATATTTTTCTGTGTATTATCATCAAATGATGCAACGAATGCACTGTAATACACGAAAAACATGCGTCAATATGAACGGATGTTTTTGCATTTTATTTAATCCGACATGCTTAAAAAGGAATTTATATATATATATATATATATATATATATATATATATATATATGTGTGTGTGTGTGTGTGTGTTCATATATATATGTGTGTGTGTGTGTTGTTATATATATATATATATATATATATATATGTGTGTGTGTGTGTTATTATACATATATAACAAGAAAGATGGGAAAGATGTAGGGACATTTGATGAAAAACAATAAAAGATCGACAAATCCAATAAATACTTTTATTTTTTTAATTTTATATTTATCTTAATGTACATATTATCTCTGCATTGATTTTTTTCATTTTAAATTGTTAGCAATGCCATCATTTAAATATTATCACTTCTCTTTTACGGTTAATAATGCTAAACTCTAAGTTTAACTTGGGCAATTCTACGCTACAGATTCATCAAATTTCCCTAATATTTTGCAAAATTGTTTTATCACTTCATTATGTACACCGTTCCACGTAATATGTCTTCTGATAATCTGATAGTGAATTGATATTTCGAAAAAATAATATATTTCTTTGCATATATTTGCTTTTGTTACTTTCTCAGGCGAAAGAATGTTTTTCTTCTTCGTCTTCTTCGTCTTGTTGTTGTTATTATTATTATTATTCGAGTTTTTCTTTATTATTTATTCGCTTTCGTGAATCTTTATTGGTCATACACACACTCACACACACACACACACACACACACATATATATATATATATATATATATAACAGTTTTATTTATTCAAGGATATTATATCGAAAGCATGTCAAAATTGCTATAAAGTTGCATTCGTGTATAATGCGTATCAATAATTCTGATAAAGCTATTTATATTACTCCCTCTGTTTTGTATTGTGATCACATTTAAATTGAATGTTACGTACGTTGGAATTGTATCTCTTCGTTGTTAACTGGATCTATCCTTTTTCTCTCTCTCTCTCTCTATATATATATATATATATATATATATATATAGAGAGAGAGAGAGAGAGAGAGAGAGAGAGAGAGAGAGAGAGAGAGAGAGACAGAGACAGAGAGAAAGATAAATATATATATATATATATATATATATATATATATACATACACATTTGACACATATATAGCTAGTTAATTAGGTATCATACTTATTATAAAACCCAGGTTGTGTGTGTGTGTGTCTGTACGTTTATATATTGGATCGGATTTCCTATATTTTTCAACCGATTTTAACAAAACTTCACAGGACTACGTAAAATTACCTTGCGGTGGTTCTGACAGCGCCCAAAATTGGAAAAACACAATTGTTTTTGCACGAAATCAATTTGAAAACACGTTTAAGAGGCATTAATGAAAGGGTGACAACTCATATCGAGTTATACTTATTAATATCGAGTTATCGAGTTATACTTATTATAAAACCTAGGTTGTGTGTGTGTGTGTGTGTGTGTGTGTGTGTGTGTTTTCGTTTATATATGGGATCGGATTTCCTACTTTTTTCAACCGATTCAACAAATTTTTTTTTTTTTTTGGCAGGTAGTGTTTTGCACACTTTTCTTCTTTATTTTTACATTCAGAATGCTTTAAAAATTCCATTTACAAGACAATTGTTTACAATAAAATACTATTCAATCGGTAGACTCATAACGATTAAAAACAATGTTTTTGTTTGAGTTTGGGTTTGACCAATCCGTAAAAAAAAACAAAAAAAAAAAACAAAAAAAAAATAATTAAGGCATGCGTGTCCGTCAACCTTAAACAATAATCTTTGTCAATTTTATTTTTCAGTCTTTATGATGGTTGATACTTGATCTATCTCTTACTGTTACATCCCCGGGCAACCTCGGGCTCTACTGCTAGTATATAAATAAAAAGAAAGAACAGTAAGATACATAATCCGGTGTTCTTATAGATATTTTTATTTTTACAAAATAGTGCTCAATGTAAATTTATAGTGCATTAATATTATAAATTGATTTATTTAAAATATGTTTTTTTTTTCGCTACACAGTTCTAACCATGTCATGGTTAGAAATGTGTAGCGATTAAAACCATATTTTAAATAAATAAATTTATAATAGCTAATTAATTATATACCTATCTAAGCGCACTCATATAAATACATATATTACTGCTGCCAATATTTATACTAATAATATTAATACTGCGAGTAATAATGAACTATTAATATTAAATAAAATATTTAATTAATATTACTCAGATTTTTAGGGATTTTGAAATGGGCTCATCAAAAATATTTTCTAATTATCTTTTGTCACCTGATGTGAGTTATGAGTAATCTGATATTTTTGTAGAACTAAGTAAACATTTCTTCTTTTTCTTCTTCTTCTTCTTCTTCTTATTATTATTATTATTATTATTATTATTATTATTCTCAATTATTCTTATTTTATTTTAATTAGCTGTTTTTATTATGCATTGTAATTAGAGAGCCAGCTTAACAAAAATAAATATCAATATATATATATATATATATATTTGTGTCATTACTTGTGATACGCCAATAATATTAGAGTATATATATATATATGTATATATATATATATATATATATATATATATATATATATGTGTGTGTGTGTGTGTGTGAGTGTGTGTATGTATATATATATGTGTGTGTACACACACACACACACACACACACATATATATATATATATATATATATATATATATATATATATATATATATATATATATATATACACACACACATTGGGCGTTTGTACGTCTATTCCCATTTTATACGCGTACTTCTGCCCTAGAGTCTGCTGCCGGTGTGTCGAACGTGTCCTACTTAGCAGTCCATTCTCTCCAGATCACAATAAATGCTACAAACGCTGCTTCTACTCTGACGTCACCCACTCGCTGATCGACTCCGACATCCTTCACCTGGCTCCAACTCCATTAACATGTCTCTTTGAGTGCAACTAATTTCTAACAAGTGCTGACAGTTGACAAATGGGAAATGTGCAAGTTATCTCCACACCGCGTCCACATTTGCAAGACAGTTTTCGCATTCTCAACAGTCCAGCAGTGCCGATTTTTCTGGTCAGTACTGCGGACATTGTCCAGAGATGGTGTTATTCAAACGAATACTCTTGTCACAAGATATTGACCGGAACATTCATCACGATTCAATAGCCAGCCACGCGTCAGCATGAGTAGTCAGAAATGGTGTCCATGGCCAAAGGATCGAAGTAGGCCGTTTGGTGTGAAATGTCCTGGGTGGTGGAAATGTGATATCCTGGTCGATGTGTCATGGAAGAGATGAGACGGAAAGCAGCGTAGTTGAAAAAATTCGGCAGAGTTCCAAGCATGTAGCTGATCCGTAAGAACTAAGTGCATTGCTTCTATGCAATCAGATGTTGAACCGGGAGGCGGAGGAAATGTTTCGGCTTAAGTCACGGTGTCTATATTGTCAACCATGCATACTCTGATTGATATAAGAAGATTTAAAGATTTTCGACAAAATTAAAAAAAATATATATGTTATAAAATGGAAGTAAACTGAATTCTTTTTAAATTTTCCAGGGTTTAGTTTTAAGTAATTTCGCCTTTTCTAATAAATATATTATTCTTTAATTTAATCGGTCTAGTGTCAAAAATAAGTTAATTTATTTTTATTCGTTTTAATATTTCAATAATATTTTCAATAATATTTAATAACAGTACGAAACAAGGTGGTGTAGCCAATGTTTCCATCGCGGAAGACACGCCTCCCCTTTAAGGTAAGGAACCCCAGAAAGCCCTAACACGAGAGGAATTTGAAAAATCAGATGCGACTGACCACATATGGGGAGAAAATGAGATCACCACCTTCTGTGGGATAAGGTTGAGATCATAGACAAAGAAAACCATTGGAAAATTCGGAAAATTAAGGATTCAGCACATCTGCTAGGACACAAAATTTCCTGAGCCGACCAAGCATGGAAATGAATGCAATATGTTAACCAGTAATAAGGAGTGCCAGAGAAAAGCGATAATAACAGAAAAAAATGTAATATGAGCTCTGATAAAAAAATCCAATGATAAAATCAAAAATTGCAATTTGAGTACTGTTATAAAATGATTGCTGAAGACATTAGGTGTATAATACCCAGAAATTCATATACAGATGTCCTCAAGGACACATGTTACAGTAGATAAAGTCGTTAGTTAGATCCAGTGACAGGACACAAAGAGTGTGAGTTCAATACCCGGTTAAGGCAGTGGAGAACATGGAGAGGGGAATTAACAGGAGATAACTGATAACTGACGTCCATTAAACATGGCACGTTTAACTAGAACAGTATACCACAGTGAGCGAAATAAAGAGTTCAGTTTGACATTCCAGCCACCTGAAGAAGGCCGGAGTGTAAAACGTTGTTACGTATGATTGCTTCTTAACTTGTATTTTTCTATTTAATTGGAAACTTATCGTAGGTCATTCTGATTTCTTGATCTGAATAAAAAAAAACAAATCCAGCTGCTATATACTCACTTTCTTACTATACTTTTGTTATTATTTTATTTCTTATTCTTCCCTTTCTCGGGAAAAGAGAGTGTGTCGTTTGCCTTTCTTTCATAATCTTATCTTTTCTTCCTTTTCTTATGTTGTTTTTAAATCTCAGTAAAGTGTCTACTCACCACTTTCATAATAACGCCTCATAAGATGTGTAGAGTTTTTTACATATTTTTGATGTAATTTTCTTAATTTTTTGATGTAATATCCTAAAATAAATTATATATATATATATATATATATATATATATATATATATATATATATAATATATGAAGAAAACACAAAAGCATAAATTAACTTAAAAAAAAAATTCGTGATCATTTTTTGTATTGAACCTAGGCACCTTTCGGCTAAGACTTCATCAGGGACGAATGTTGCCGAAATTGTTTTATCAAAATTGTTGAGAAAATATATGAAATATGGAGAAGATTTGGAGTAAGTCTAAAAAATAAATTCACGATTAAAATATATGTAAATTCAAGAAAAGATAAATATACTCCAAAATTAGTGTAAAATACGAAAACATAGATACTCATGACCATCCAAATTACTAGACTGGCCGAAGGAAGTTCTCATTCTGCTTAAAAAAGACGGTTGTTGTAATTTAATCTAGACAGCTTCCAACATTTGCACACGGTATTTGAAGCGCGTCATATTCGAAATAGAGAATTAATCAGTAGAAAATTGTGAGGAGAAAAGCTGATTCTCTAATAGGTGTTGTCTAATCGCAGATTAATTTGTTGATTGCTAAATAAGAATGGGATTATAATAATTTTATCTAATAAATGTAATTACGTGTTGATTTAACCGTGCCTCCAATCATAGACAAATTCATGATATGTATTCAGGTCCACAATGACATTTAAATTTATAAAAATAAGACAGTCGGTCCTATAAAATGGAAGGAAACACAGGGTGAATCCCGACAACACACAACTTGGCCGCAAAAAAAAGTAGATGAAACTCTCTCAATCATAGTCTGAAATATTCTCTTATTATATAATTGTGCCCCTGATGAAATGTTGAACGAACAGTGTCTCGTTTCAATCCAAAAAAGAGTACTAAATCGTTTTATTTCAAATCAATATATATATATATATATATATATATATATATATATATATATATATAATGAACACTCCCGTCGGTTTCGACGTATTAGGATGTGACACCTTAATTGATTCGTTTATGAAATTTTGTACGATAATAAATGGAATTTAAGTCCTGTTAGTGATTTACAAAGGAGGCCACATATGGAGCAAGCGTGAGGAGTGTGAGATGAGATCACTGTTAGATTGGCTGACCTTTGAGATACTGCTCTCGTTTTTGAAGATGATTCAGACAAGCAGAATGAAAATTGCTTAGTCACTAATACTCTTTGATCTCCATTCTACCCGCTTCAAAGCTAAGCGCTGAAGGGTGTTATGTGGTATATTGACTGCTGACAAATTGCTTTTCAGCTTGTTTTTGTATCTTAGCCATAGGCGTCCTACATTCCTGTAGCCTGATCTAACTGGTTGTACATTAGGATCTTGGGTATCCTGTCATCAGACATTCTCAAAACATGACCAGTCCACCGTAACTGAGACTGTATGATAAAAGACTCGATTGCTCCAATATTACACCTGTTAAACAGGTCTACGTTAGATGTCCTATCTTGAAGCTTAACTCCACAGATTGCACGCAGACAGCTTTTATGGAAAATATCTTGCTGGCGTATATGGTACCTGTATGCATTCCAAGACTCTGAGCCATACAAAAAGATGGCAAGTACAACAGCTCTGTAAACAAGGATTTTCGTATCCGGTCGAATATCCCGCTCATTGAACAAGCGATGGCAAAGTTTGCCGAAAGCACTGGTAGCCTTAGCAATCCGAAGCATGATTTCATCATCTAAAGTTCCACTGTATTTGACTTTACTACCAAGATAGGTGAAAGACTTTACATAGTCCAGGGGTTTGTCTTCTACCTTCAATGGTCTATCTGGAATTTATAGACTGGTGGTGTTTGTTTCTCACCACGCAATTGCTTCGGAGTAGGACAAGGTTGGTGCACAACTTCAGTTTTTTATGGTAAGTGTAAGACCAAATGCTTTACATGCAGCAGAGAAACGACGTATTACATGTTGGGCCTCCTCAAATGATGTCGCTACAAGAGCTGCATCATCAGGAAACAACAAATCACGAATAATTTGCGTACGAAGTTGGGTCTCAGATTTGAAATGCTGATGATTGAAGAGACCACCAGTTGTTCGAAACTGAAACTTGATGCCACTCTCTGTGTCTGCAAATGCATATTTCAGCATCACCGAGAAGAAAAGGGCAAAAAGGACGTGTGCCATGACACAACCTTGCTTGGTGCCATTTGTGAGATTAATGGATTCCGACATCATATCCTCAGACACGATATTAGCTTTTATTCTTTCATGAAGGGAGATGATGATTTTTAACATGTTTTCATGGATGCCGAGTTTCCTCAAGACTTGATATATATATATATATATATATATATATATATATATATATATATATATCTTCGAGGAAGAAGTATGAGTTGGTAAACACTGGCTATTACTGCTAATATAAATATATATATATATATATATATATATATATATATATATATATATATATATATATATATATATATAAAACACATATATCCTCAGGGGAGGAAGTGTCAGTTTGCAAACAGTGACTATTACTGAAAATAATGCAATAATCTTCAGTAAAACGAATCGAGTTCTCGCAGTCACTGTGTGTTTATCTAAAGATAAATACGCTTACATTCAACTTCATCCCTGCCGTGCGACAACGGCTAAGGGGTAGAATCTCCGATAGACGCTAATTTAGCCCGGTTACAATCTTAGAGGGAACTGGACCTCTAGCCACAATGATAAGCTAAACAGTCTGTCTGTGTATGACAATATATATATATATATATATATATATACACACACAATACTGCTTAAAAATATTACTTAACTATTTTTAAACTGTGTAAATATGTCTTTATCGGCCTATTTACGATAGGTATAATTTTTGTTAAAACTTCTCTAAGACCATAAGTAATAACCTTTATTTTTTGTATCCAAAAAACAAATGAAATATTTTTCTCAGGAATTGATGTATGTATGCATGTATGTATGTATATGGTTTATTTATATATTTTTATTTTCATGTTTCGTCCTGAATAATATTTAAGTGATAAAATATGTAGGTTTAATAAATTAAAAATCCACGCCTCAAATATGTGTATATGTGTGTGTATATGTTTGTATATTGTGTGTGTGTGTATGTAATTAAACAATTATCATGCATTTATTAACTTTGCACTAAAGTTTTTTGGCGGGATTTAAAATTTTTTGCCATATCGAAAAATAATTTAAAATAAATTGTGATTCGATTCGAATATATCTTATATTCTACGATGCTAAGCCAAGCGTGTTATATTTGGAATAGATCTCTGCTGCACTGCCATGCTTAGTAATTTATTCATGATAAGCAGTGCATGTGGGATCCATCCCCAGAGGTCGCTCCTCTACTTGGCCTTCGTGAGAAACAAAGCAATCTTAGTAAATAGCCCACGGCAACCTTCGTGGATGATCTCCCTTGCGCACATCGGTGTAGCATCAGTCGTTAGTTTTCGTTCGCAGTTAAAAAGCCAATATCGAAGGTTGTATTTCATGGTTGGCAGATCTTTCAAGCAGCGAACTATAGGTTTTCACAATGATTCTCCTCTTATATGTTCCAAGGCATATGCATTCTATGTCTATCTCCAGAGAGAGCGATAAACAAAGAAGATAAATAGGTAAATAAGGTGAAGATATATTGGTTTCCTTTTCACCATGTTAGAAAAAATACAGGCTCAATCTGGAAAGGATTATTTTTATTTCCTTAGTCATTCAGATGCTTAATTTGATCATTTAAACTTGTGCTTACAAATATGCATTCCTAATTTGTCAAAAATATTTTGCGACGTACTCAAATCAAATAAATATGACAATGTACTGAAAACAACAATGTCAATACATGGTTGCATATATTGTCAAGCATAGAATTTGCGAGCAACATGATTAAATGTTGACATTTTTAACACCATTCCTGGCAGATCTTCAAATATCCCTGTGGGGAATACTTCCTTACAAAAGTAACTGAAGGGAAAAGAAGAAGACTAAATGCATATGACTACAAAAAAAAAAGAAGAAAAAAAATAAAAAATTACCAGCAACCCTCAGCTGAGCGCATGTGTATTCTAAGCAACATAACAAATTTAGTCCGATTAAGTCCTGAATGACGAATCGTGTCCCAAGTAAACCTTTTCCAGTTTGTTACACATTTTCACTAATATTGTTCTTGATATATGTAATGAAAACAGGACAAGAGATTCTGTCTAGTAATCGTTTATTCAATTAAGAATACTACTACTCATCTGACTTGACAGCGGAAGTATACAGCTTTTATAGCTTGGATTATCTAAGAGGAGATAATCCATATTCACAACAATATATAAAAATATATTTGAGTATTTGAATGAAATTAATACAAGAATGAATCTATAGACCAAATATTAAACACTTTGCATTTTTCTCAGTATTTGGGACTACCCCGTGCCAAGAAACTCCCAATTTTTTTTTCTTGCCAAGTTTTATGTTAGTTGACCGATTTGCTGCATTTTATGGCTTATCAAAGCTTTATGAGTTATTTAATAACGAAACAGATTTTGCATTGTAAAAAAAAAACTCATAATTTTACGAGCGAATATCGCATTATATTTTTTTCTAAATTATAAGCTAAAACTACAATTACTGCTATTTAAGCCACAGCTAGGGAGAGATGAGCCTATACATTTCCTACCGGCATTTTTGAGTAAGTGAATGCAACGAAACCAAACGGAATTTGAACATCCATTAGTCTCATTCAGAGAACCAACACATCACACATTTTAAGGTTTAAATTTTATATTGTTTATTCAGTTAAAAGAACAAATAATGTTTTAAATAAGATATTTTATTTACCTAAAAGAAAAATAAACAGTACACTGTTAGCATTAACTTGGTTTCTGGAAAAATGGCGGATGTGCAAATTGTAATTGCAGCAATTACGATCACATCTATATTTAGAATGTTAGTCTTGATAAAGGAAACGATACTGGGCCTTCCATTACAAAACTTCGACGTTAATG
>CAHIKZ030005269.1:2455000-2592500 GCA_903632075.3 Acanthosepion pharaonis | reverse complement strand
GCAAAAAAAAAAAAAATAAGGAATGACAGACTAGGCTCGAAGAAAAAGAATTAGAAATTCAACAGAAAAACGGAGAAAAGCAAGAATTACTACTACGAGCAGTACCAAATAAAGGACAAAATTCTGAAAATGAAGAGGCATTCTCGCAAAATGCTATATGAAGTTAAATCAAAGACTTCACTTATGCACCGGACGAAGACAAAACATTTGCTGCTTACTTCAGAAGATATGAAGTTTCATATGAGTTTGATTGCGGGAATTGGTCAACCGTAAAAAAAGTACGTCTACTACTAAGGAAACTAGAGTCAAGCGAATACACCAAATTCATAGACTACATCCTAACGAGGAAAACGAATGAGTTGACTTTCAGGGAAGCCGTGAAACTTTTAACGGAAGTATTTTGTTTGAACACTTCACTATCCCACAAAAGGTGGAAATGTTTAAATTTAACAAAAACGGCTGGCGAAGACTATATAACATTTGCTTCCGTAGTAAACAAACACTGCGAAGACTTAAAGTTATCTGAACTCAGCCCTGGCAATTTTAAAAGTTTGATATTCGTCCAAGGCCTTGTTACAATTAAAGATGCGGAGATCAGACGAAGAATTCTAACAAAACTGGAGAGTGAACCAAAACTGACGCTACAAAAATTGGCTGAGGACTGTCAAAAGTGTATAAGCGTAAAAAAACTCGAAAGATATCGAAGAGACTGGCATCGCTCTCATACTAAAAGTAAAACGACAAACACGTTTTTCTCCCTCCTCAAAAAAACAAAAAAAAAAACAATTATTTTAATACAAAAAGTCAAATGAAACCTCAGAAGAAACCACCAACCAGTCCATTCTTTTGCTGTGTGACTTTACATTGGTAAAAATATTGTACATACCGCTATAAGACTTGTCTGTCGTGCAATAAAGTGGGACATAAAAGTTTGCGCTGTAGAACAAAGAAAAAAAAAACAAAGCCGAGTAAGCGTCACTAGAACTGACCAAGCGGACGGGATAAATATACGAAAATACATACAAGTAGAAATGTTAAACAAAAAACTCAGATTACAATTTGATTCCGGATCAGAGTTAACCATTATTAAACTACAGACGTGGAAGAAAGTAAGCAAACCGACCATGTTGAGAATAGATAAAATAGCCAGGCCGGTTACAAGAAGAAAAATCAAATTTGAGGGGGAGATTATCACAAATGTGACGTTCAACGGGATGACCAAGAAATTAAAGATGTATTTTCTAAAAAATACGGAAAATTTATTTGGAACTGACTGGATGCAGAAATTTGGGATTTGGCGATAAATACGTTCTGCCAAAAAGTGGAAAGGTTATCGACCGAGGCAGAGAAATTGAAGGAGAAATTAAAGGAGAGTTTCCCCGACGTATTTTCAGTCGCGCTCGAGAGGTGTAAAAAATGCCGACCAAAATTGAACTAAATAAAATGTACAACCCGTTTTCAAGAAGAAAAGAAATGTACCTTTCGCATCATTAGAAAAGGTAGACGAAAAGTTGGATAGACTCGTGAAAACCGGTATATTGATAAAGGTGGAATATAGTCAATGGGCCGCACCTACGGTTTACGTGAAAAAGAAATCGGGTAAGATACGAGTATGCGCTGATTTCTCGACCAGATTGAATGCAGCGATTAATGATTTTCACTATCCTCTCCCTAGTCCAGAGGAAGTTTTAACGAGGTTGAACGGAAGAACATTTTTCTCAAAAATAGACTTTAGCGAAGCATACGTACAAGTACCAGTAGATGAGGAAAGCTCGACGTTGTTGTGCATAATCACACATAAAGGATTATATAAGTCCCTGAGATTACCATTCGGGATCAATGTCGCGCCGGCGATATTTCAGCAAATAATGGACACTATGCTAGGCGGACTGGATTTCACTATCGCATACCTTGATGACATAAAGATAAATAGCAAAAATATGGAACAACAGTGGGAACACGTTCAAGAGGTTTTCAGGCAGATACAAAATTAAGGTTTTAAGTTAAAGGAAAATAAATGTGA
Source organism: Acanthosepion pharaonis (assembly GCA_903632075.3). Taxonomy (NCBI): domain Eukaryota; kingdom Metazoa; phylum Mollusca; class Cephalopoda; order Sepiida; family Sepiidae; genus Acanthosepion; species Acanthosepion pharaonis. The sequence goes on along the minus strand of CAHIKZ030005269.1, from coordinate 2,590,477 downwards.
CTTCTTTATGAAGGAGATAAAATATCTGGGCCATATTATTAAGGAAGAAGACCAGACCCAGAAAGAACCACGGCAATAAAAAAAATGCCGGCTCCAAAAAATTTAACCGATATACAAAGCTTCTTGGGCTTTGTAAATTATTATCAAGAATTTATTCCTAACATGCACAAATTACGCGCACCCCTAAATGAACTGTTGAAGAAGGAGACATTTTGGGAATGGTCAGATGAATGTCAGAAAACTTTCGAGAAAATCATTAAGCAAATTTTTTTAGCGCATTATTATCCAAAATTGGAAATAATAATCGTGAGTGACGCGAGTGCCTATGATGTTGGGGCATGTATACTTGATAAAATGCCGGATGTGACACTAAAACCCATCGCGCATGCGTCAAGAACGTTACTATTAGCTGAACAAAATTACTCGCAAATCGAAAAAGAAGCGCTGGGGATTATTTTTGTGATTACAAGTTTGCACAGATATATTTACGGTAGATTTTTCACCTTGGAGACGGACCACAAGCCGTTACTAACTCGGATCAAAGAAAGGTCTACTTGTCTACACTGCTAATAGATTACTAAGATGGGGGACGATTTTATTAAATCATAATTTCAAATTGGAGTATCTTCCATCAAACAAAATCGGGCAAGCAGACGGTCTTTCGAGACTAATATCAATGAAAACGGAGCCATTAGACGGTTCCGGAATTGCAGCTCTACGATATGAGGAAGATATTAGAACACCATTCGAAACCTCCCCGTCACATTACAGGAAATAAGAAACGAAGCAGTGAATAACGAATTTATAAAGGAAACGAAAACAAAAATTGAAGGAAAAGATAAGCATATATCACACAGTTTTTTGTTATGTGATAATGTTCTGCTATATAATGAAAGAGTAGTAACCCCGAAAATGCTACAAAGGCGAATCCTCAAGGATTTTCACATGGGCCACCCAGGAAAGAACAGGATGAAATCCTTAATGCGAAGTTACGTGTACTGGCCAAACATGGATCAAGATATTATAAATATTGTGGACAAATGCAAGGGCTGTTCCTTAGCAGCCAAGGCACCTCCGATCAATTATAAGCAATGGCCTAAGACAGATCGACCCTGGTCGAGAATCCATGCAGATTTCGCAGGTCCAATAGAGGGTTTCTACTACTTGATTGCAGTAGACAGTTACAGTAAATGGCAGAAGTATTTCGTTGTAGAAAAACTATTTCTGAGACGACAAATAATTTCCTTCACAAGCTGTTTGCTCGTAACGGAGTGGTTGATTGATTAGTCACCGATAATGGGACACAATTTTCAGATTTTAAAGAATTTTGTGAAACTTTTCAGGTGAAACGCATCAAATCTCCGCCATATCACCCAAGGTCAAACGGGAAAGCGGAGAGGTTTGTAGATACATTAAAAAGAGCACGAAAAATTAGATCGGTATTCGACAAATTACTGCCAAAACAGACAAAAGCAATCACCAACATCGTTTGTACCAAAAAGAAAATTTAGTCCAGGGGAGAAAGTTTTTTTTTTTTTTAATTTTCGAAAACAACACATTCCAGGTACAATAGAGAAACGAACTAGGAACGTGATTTACATAATTCAGTGTCGGAAGTTCCAACATAAAAGGCACTTAAATCAGATCAGAAAGAGGCTGTCTACCTAAGGAAGAGGACGAAGTAATGGACACAATATTTCACACATTCAATATGTAAAGGCCTCAAGCAATTCCAGGACCGTGGAAATCAAGCAGAAAAAGAAAATTTACAGAGCCTTTGATGATTAATCCGACGAGGAAAAATATTAAAGACCTCTGCGAGGTAAAAGCATGGGAGGGGGGGTTCCATGTGTCCTTACCTATAACTCCTGAATGAACTCTTCCTAACACTATGTATACTACGCTTCTCAAGAGTGAGAGGGTCGAATCGAGTCGAGCCGATATTAGTTCACTCCAAACCAGACTGACAGTCATACTAACACCTTCCACATCTTGTATTATTATTTCGTGGAATATACCTTCATTATTTCTACTCTTGTGTTCGTGTTGTTCTTCCTTGGTCCTAACCTGGACCATAGCAATAACCGTACTACATTTTCTTAAAATTATTACATTATTTGCTGCATATATATATATATATATATATATATATATATATATATATATATATATATATATATTTTTCAAAATTGGTCATTCCTGAATTTTCGCTTGAGGATGAAACAGGACTTGATAATTCACTTCAATTTAATTTCAACAATTATATTGAGTTTTTGGCTCTTGTTTTTGAAACATGAGAATTCTTATGTAGCGAAGGAATCATATTAAAAAAAAGAATTATATATATATATATATATATATATATATATATATATATATATATATAATACTAATAATGAATATCCAAATAAAGAGAAAGAACAGTCGGATTTTTTTTAAAAACTGCTTGATACAAAGGAGAGCATAATATTATAGCATTTATATTTTAAAATATTTTTTTTCATCGCGACATAGAAATTTCTATTTTTCAGAAGCATAGATTTGTTCTATTATCAAACTACATTCAGTAATTTTTTAAGAAAATGATTTACTTTTTACATTTTAAAATGGAGTGGTATTATACTAAAGAGTTTATTTAGGAGTGGAGACCAGATTTCAAAATTGTATGGATATGTACATTTTCTATGATTCAAAAACTAAAGAAACTGAGAAACGTATGTTAGAGGTTAGGTGCGTGTATGTTATTTATGCTTGTCTGCACAAGACGTCTTGTTTAGGCGTGTCACCATTACATCCGGTTAAGTGTATATTCATATGATACAATGAAATAAAACAGAGAGATATGTGTATTCAACAATGAGTTAATTTTGGGATTTTATATTTTAAAATTATTTTTGTAAACGTTAAGACTGTCTTAAAGGAGCCTCTAATATGATTAAAGCATTTTTATATATTAAATTATGTCGATCTAAAATGCAGTAATACTTATTATATTCTATGGTTCAATTAGACATGGCAATGTTAAAATTAAAAATAAAAGGTTACCACTCACAGGTAGCAGAATTCGAAGTTTCATATACAACGCAATCTTTAGGTGCAGTTTATTTTAAATAAAATATAAAATAAAACTCTTCATCCCCGTTTATCTTCAATATAAAATATAAATCCCACCCATCTTAAGTATGTTATATACTGTACCTATGAACACTAACGGGTATGTCCTAATCCTCGTCCGTCCTGGAGATGACAATAAACTACTTTCGCGTCCTGGGTAATCCGATAAACTAGGTCCAACTGCAATGATCAGGAGGTTTTGAGGAGCGTGGAACCAACTCTTAATTACTGGTGTTCCCAGGTTCACTCTGACCCGAGGTGGTAGCACATGTTAGGGTCCCAGCTAAGGGCAAATAGTTAACCCTGAAATTGGTGTAAAAGGACAATGGAAGTGCGAAAACGGTTTGTAATACCAGAAATAATTTGTAACAAAATGATTTCCAGCAATAAATTTTTGAAGAAAAAAAAAATCAAACTTTTACCAGCTATACATTTTTGAGGAAAAAATATTACCATCATAGAATTTTGACAAAACTTATTACAACAACATATGTTTAAAAATATTATGACCAGAAATAGATTTTTGACAAAACAAACCATTACCAGCAATGTACAAATTGTCGGCATTAAATATCCCATTGGCGTTGATATGCCGTAAAACAAAACAACCCAAAGCTAATCCTCATGAATACATTGGGCACCGTTGTAAATGGCTTGAGCAGAATATGCTGTTTAAGTAGTCCACCACTAGTAGTGGTTTACCTACTTCCCGCCGCTGGCATGTATTGTATTTTGTTGATGTTATAAAGAATTCCATTTCATTTCTAACCTCGATTTTGGTCATTCCTCATTCAGTAACCAATTCTAGGTTACAACAAAATACAAAATAGTTAAAATAGATTTCTAATACTAAATTATTTTTAATTTAATTATATTTTTGATATACTCTTAAGACCGTGAGGGATAATATGTATATTTATTAACATATACTTAATAGGTCAGCCATATTACATCCAGTACTATGTTATTAACACCTGCACACAATGTTATATTTATATATATATATATATATATATATATATATATATATATATATATATATATATATATATATGATGCGTGACAAAGTAGTGAATGTTTTCTTGTGACGCGTTTCGTCCTTTAGGATATTATCGGACTAAACTTGTTATGTGCAACAACACATGAACACGATCGAGGGATACCGGCAAACTCTTTTTTATCGAGACGACTTCATATAGCTTCTTTTTCTTCGGATCAATTTTGTTAGATGTTCTGCCAGGAATCGTGAAATGTTGTTTCAATCCAGGCGCAAATTTACTGCAGGTTAAATTTTGATCAAGACACTCAGTAGATATTTTTGTCGTACTGAATTGTTTTTTCCCCTTTGTTTCTAGTAGCATTTTTATGTTAAAATTGTGGTCCGTCTCGTTACGGTGGGCAACAAATGCATTTGTTGTATTGTTGTGTAAAGTGTCTGTTTTTATTCCTATAAACTTTTTTTTATATTCCTTGTGGTTCCATTACAACGATCGAGTAATCACCTCCTTAATTAATTAAGTTTTAGCTCATTGCTTTGTTTAGCACTGACTAAGTCTTATATTGCGTTATATGTAGTAGTAAGAAAAAAAAAAAAAACTTAGTCAATACTAAACAAAATAATATGCTATAACTTGGATTAGGAATCTACTCGATCACTGACTGTAATAATTGCCGCAAAAATACATAGAAGAAATCTCAAGGAATCTATTGAGCAGGTCATTAAGTATACAAAGTAAGTCTACCGATCAAAATAGAATATATTAATATATTTACCTGAATAATTCAGATAATAATTACGTTACTCTCAATAACACATTGCATGTCAAAAGGCCCCGACTGAATCTGGGCATATACCGGGCATACAAAATTCAAACGCTTGTTAGATCCAAATAAAATCAGTCAAAGTCTTTTACTCAAAATTTGGTTAGTATTAATGAAAACAAAAGTAAGGGTTTCAGTTTAGATTATTCAAGGATAGAGTCGAATATATTGGGTAACCGATGAAAAACACGATATTCCTTGAATAATAAGAAAACTGCCATGTGTCATTGTAAAAATTTGCACCCCAGCGAGTTAGTAATTAGCCAAAATCTGCAAGTCACATCTGTTTTAAAATATGCTTGTGTATTTATTATACGGTAATTGTTGTTTTTACTTCAGCAATAGTACACAGAAAATGAAGTGTCGCCGGTTTCATATACTCGAGCGGAAACGTCATCCATTTTTATTAAATGACAATAATTATTTCATTATGAATTACCATCGGAATACATCGATTTTATTTATTAATTTTGGTGTATTATTTAGCTCTGTATTTTCATTGTATGGAAACACTTTTTATTCTGACCTCCCACAGGATTAGCAATTTTGGAACTAATTAGAATTTAAATTATTTCCATGAAATTAAAATTCCTGCCATTTTGAGACGTCTCGCGAGTTCTATTTTATCTTCGCACTCAAGAAATCTTTGATTCATGGTCATTTTCGCCTTCGGCAAAACAAGTACAGATTATTGTTGGATGGAATTTTTATTAAAATTAAAGAACGTAATATATCAATTGGATTCTGTCGATTGAAATGTCGAAGTTATATTCTGATCGGTGTTAGATTCCATGGCCCAGACTAATCTAAAGTTTTCTGCCTTTTATAAATGAAAAGACAAAACTCCCTGCCAAATACTGTACGCAACAGATTGTAAATTTTGAGAGGAGTCTGTATCATTCCAAAAGTTGTTTCGATGATTAAATTTTATTTCTTTTTTTTGCTTTTTAGTAAAATAACGTTACATTCTATCTATTCTACAACGTTCTTCACATACATATAGTGATTTTTCCACGCGTAGCTAACATGTTGCACAAAGCGGAAAGTAGGGTCACCCACTGAGTATCGAACTCACTACTCAGTCGTAATTGTTCAAAAGAGACCAGCTAGCTAACCATCAAACCACCTCGAGGTGTCCACCTTATTCGCATGCATAATCCATAATGAAAGCCGTCTCTTAACTGTTAACCAGCAATAGATATGTAAAAAAAATTACCATATTTGTATTAATTTTTCAAGATATTCCCAAAATATTTTAATCGGATTCTTATCAGTTTATTGGATTTACGCAACATTATCTTGGCCGAGACATACTACACTGTCTATTATATGTTTTCTCTTTACCTATCAAAGGTGCCAAATTTCTTAGCTTTTGAGTTTTGAAGTAATAGCAAGAACTGTTGGATCGCTAAACGAAAATTAATCTAAAAACATTCAATCCTTGTGTGTGATCAAAGCAAAAAGACAAAAGAATGAAAAAAAATCAATTTAATAAATTTACGAGTGTCATTCAACAAATAAGGTAATGTTTTCGGTATAAGGACTTCTATTACAGGTAGAAGCTTACTTTTTTATTTTTTTGTTTTGTTTTACTTCTTTTTCACATGGATTTAATTTCTTTTGCAGATTTAAAAAAAAAAAAAACATTGAGAGTTTTGGCGATTAACAAAGATGGCCGACCAAGAAGCATGCTCCAGGATTGAACAGCTGTCAGTTATCAAGTTTTTGGTTGCTGAAGGGTGCAAACCAGTTGAAATTCATAGGCGAATGTCAACTGTGTATGGTGCCACATGTTTCAGCCAAAAGAAAATATCTACAAGTGGGCTAAATTGTTTAAAGAAGGACGGAGCAGTGTTGAGAATGAAGTCAGGCCTGGGAGACCTACAGAAGTGAGGTCTCCTGAGGTGATCGAATCAGTCAATGACCTCATTCAGTCTGACAGAAGAACTACTGCTGAGACAGGTCAAGAAAGACATAAAGAACAAACGCAGGGGTCATCAGTCAGAAGGTGTCATCTTGCATCATGACAACGCAAGGCCTCACACAACAGCCCAAATAGTGTAGACCATCAACGAGCTGGGCTGGGAACTGCTCCCTCATCCCCCTTACAGCCCAGACCTTACCCCTTCAGACTTTCACCTGTTTGGTCCCTTGAAAGCGTTCACGAGAGGCACGAAGTTTAAAAGTGACGATGAAGTCAAAAGTGTTGTGAGCGATTGGCTGAGACATCAGTCCAAATATTTTTACGCTGAGGGAATACGGAAGCTTGTGCACAGATGGGAAAAGTGTGTGACAGTGCTGGGAGACTACGTTGAAAAATAAAAATAAAAAGTAAGCTTCTATCTGTATTAGAAGTCCATATACCGAAAAATTCACCTTATTTATTGAATGACCCTCGTATTAATAGCAAAGAACGCGTATAATTCGACTGTTCGACAAAAGTATTTTCAGACATACAATTAGAGGCACACAAGCAAGTACACAAAAATACACGCGCGGGTGTGTGTATATGAACAAGTTTGTATGTATGTATACATGCATACGTGCGCATGAATAGGCACTCCGCGTCCATGGGTATGAATGTAAACTGCATCTGCGTCCATGGGTATGACAGTAAACTGCATCTGCGTCCTGGGTACGTCGATAAAGTACATCCACATGCCTGGTATGGCGATAAACTATGTCCAACAGAAAGGTCATTTTTGAAAAAAAAAAGTTTGTCGGCTTTTCGTTTTTGGGAAAATAGTATTACCAGCCATACGTTTTTGAAGGAATAGTATTACCAGCCATACGTTTTTGAAGGAATAGTATTACCAGCCATGCGTTTTTGAAGGAATAGTATTACCAGCCATACGTTTTTGAAGGAATAGTATTACCAGCCATACGTTTTTGAAGGAATAGTATTACCAGCCATACGTTTTTGAAGGAATAGTATTACCAGCCATACGTTTTTGAAGGAATAGTATTTACCAGCCATACGTTTTTTAGATTACCAGGTTTTTGAATAGTGTTGCCAGCAGTGCGTTTTTGAAAAATTATTATTAAAATTTATTATTACCCGCTATACGTTTTTTTAAAAAAAATAATATTACCAGCTATACAGTTTTGGAAAATAATATTACCAGCTATACATTTTTTTTTAAAAGAAGATAATATTACCAGCAATATTTTTTTTAACAGAACCCTATTCAATGGAACTGTAACTGGGGCCAAAACACTGTGAAAGTTTAAAAAAGGGTTTTAATAGTAGAAACTATTTGTAAGTAATTATTACCATGAATACATTTTTGAAAACCAAATGTTGCCAACAATGCGTTTTTGAAAACCAAATGTTGCCAACAATGCGTTTTTGAAAGGAAAAACGTAAACAAACCTTAAAACACAAAGTAATCCAATGAACCAAACAGGAAAACAATGATCACAAATACACACAAGATACTTCAATATACAGAGGAATAAATAAAAATATTCTTACGAGAAATAAATTTTTGATGGAAAAAATATTACCAGCAACGCGTTTTTGAAAAGAAATGTCAGCTATACATTTTTGAAAAATACTTTAACCAGCTATACGTTTTTGGAAAAAATACTATTACCAGTTATATATTTCTGAGGAAAGATATATTAATAGAAATTGATTTCTAACAAAACAAAAATATTATCGGAAAAAAGTCTTCGGCAATAAATGACCCATTCAGGTTGATATGCCGTAAAACAAACAAACGAAAACATGAATAGACACACATAAACACGCAGCTGAAGAAACACACATACACCCACAATAACCAACAATTATACAATAACCATAAAGTAGATTTCAGCGGGGAAATTGAGAAAGAAGTAAAGAATAGAAATAAAAGGGAAAAAGAAAGTAACAAGATGTGAAATCAACAATCAATCAGCGCTCATTGAACGAAAAAGTAGAATAATGCACTCACACTACAATAAAAATGGAAAGAAATCTAGAAACATTTTGATTCTGTTCTTATAATTATTTGCATCTGTGTAACTACATAAATTCGAAGTAAACATGAGTTATGAAGCAATTCTATGGTGAGAAACAAAAACCACCAGTCTACAAATTTCCAGAGAGACCATTGAAAGTAGAAGACAAAGCCATGAACTAAGTAAAGACTTTCATCTATCTTGGAAGGAAAGTCAACTACAGTGGAACTTTAGATGATGAAATCATGCATCGGATTGCTAAGGCTACCAGTGCTTTCAGTAAACTTGTGGAATGAACGGCGTATTCCACTGGATACGAAAATTCGGGTTTACTTAGCTGTTGTACTTGCTATCATTTTGTATGGCTCAGAGTTGTGTGCTCCATACAGGTACCATATACGCCAGCTGGATGTTTTCCATAAAATCTGTCTGCGTGCAATCTGTGGAGTTTAGCTTCAAGATAGGACATCTAATGTAAACCTGTTTAACAGGTGTAATATTGGAGGAATCGAGACTTTTATCATACAGTCTCAGTTAAGGTGGACTGGTCATGTCTTGAGAATGCCGGATGACAGGATTCCCAAGATCCCAATGTACAGCCAGTTAGATCACGGCTACAGGAATGTAGGACGCCCATGGCTAAGATACAAAGACAAACTGAAAAGCAACTTTTCAGCTGTCACTATACCACATAACACCCTTGAGCGCTTAGCCTTGGAAGGGTTAGATTGGAGATCAACGTGTTTTAGTGGACAAAATTTTTCAATCTGCTTGTCTGAATCATCTTCATGAAGCGAGAGCAATATCTCAAAAGTCAGACAATCTAACAGTGATCTCATCTCACAATCATCACTCTTTCTCCGCATGTGGCCTCCTTTGTAAATCTTAGGTCTTAAGAGCCACTTGAGATTATCGCACAATATTTCATAACTGTATCATTTAAGCTGTCAGATCCTCATACGTCTAAACCGATGGGAGAGTCCATTTTATATATATATATATATATATATATATATATATATATATATATATATATATATATATATACATGGAAAATGTTATAGTTATTCAAGGAGAAAAAATGAATATTTTTTTAAAAAAGAAAACCGAAAATGTTTTTGGTTATAATGTGGATTTGGTTTCGCGTATATATTATATTTTTTCTGCAGACATATGAAGAATAGAATGTAATATATGCAATCAAACAAATTCATATTATAACCAAAAACGTCAACAATTTCTCACTTTTAAAACACACACACATATAGTATGCATATACATTTATGTATGCAAATATATATATATATATATATATATATATATATATATATATATATATATATATATATATATATAAAAAAAAAAAAATGTAACATAAATATGTTATAAAATAAAAAAAAAATAGCCATTTTGTTTCAACACCCTCAGTGTCTTATCAAGTGACGATGTTGAAGATAAAATATCTGGTTTTAAAAGTTTCAAAAAGTTGTATATATATATATATATATATATATATATATATATATATGTGTGTGTGTGTGTGTGTGTGTGTGTATATATATATTCATATACATATGCCTATATATATATATATATATATATATATATATATATATATATATATATATATATATAGCTATATCGAATATATCTATATCTATATCCATCTATCTATCTCTCTCTCTCTCTATATATATATATATATATATATATATATATATATATTGTTCATATATATTTTTATAGTTTGCTGCTGAAAGGGTGACTAATTATTTTAATGACTACTAATTATTTGCCTAGCTAAGAATATTTAAGTAAGGTTAAATAAGGATACTACTTGCAATGAAATGTATAACATTAGCAGCAGTTTTATAGAAATATTGAAGACGATGAAGAAAGAACTAATCCCAAATTCCTAACACGCAATATATATTGATAAATTATGTTTCCAGAATAATTTGGAGGTTTTTGACATAGATGCACATGAAAGAAGTCATCTTTATCGTTTGATGTCGTCGAATATCTATTCATAATAATCATTATAGATTTCTGACGAGATAAAATCATTTCTTGTCGGCGAATCCTTTTAGTTTATTACTCGTGATACAAATACGAGCCGTCGTTCTAATTGCCGATGTGTAAAGCGAACAAGCCATTCAAATATATCTGCACCCTTTAAGACTAAGCCGGTTATGTTAACTTCAGGAAATAAAGACTTGATAGAAATAATACACGCTTGAGCCTGGCGTATAAGATAACCTAGTCTGTATAGGCAAGAAAAAAAGACAATCGAAAATGATACTTGTGTAATGATAGAAAATTATTTTACCAAATTCCTTTTTGGTACACTTTAAAAAACAATGTGAAAAAGTGAATTTGACAAAATAATAATGAGATAAGCTATTGTTGAGATAAATAAAATAGCTTTTATTTCCCGTGATCTGCAAGGTACTATTTTTCGCTTACCGGGGTATCGTCGATCGATCGTGGGAATTCATCCGGGGATTAAATGCAGGTAGTAGTCAATATAGTCATATAGAGAAAATCAACAAGTCTATGTCGTCAAGAGAGATAACCCCGTGGGAAAGAAAACAAAAAAACGAATTATCGCATTGTTGTAGGTGAGAGTAAGTTGCTGTGGCTGGTTTTCTTTACTTGGCCGCAGACATTGTAGTTGAAAGCGCCTGGTGTCGCTGATGATGGCTGGGCAGTTGTGTAGTTGAGCGTCCGTTGCTAATTTCAACCATGATCAGAAATGACATTTTATAATCTGATATTTTATGGTGTTCCGGTATTGGGTGCGTGGAGTAGAACGAAATTATGGTCTATATTTTATGAAAATAGATGCTGTAGATTTCGAAGCACTTCTATTTGAGTTAAATAATTGAAGTCCCTCAGTTCACAGAAAATGTAATAAAATATGCATTTTGTAAATTAAATGTTTTGATTTGTAGAGAAACTTGGGTTGAAGATGTAAAGAACACACGTGGGTTAAATTTTTCTGGTAGCCAGTCTAGCTACATGAGAAAGTTGGAATTTAATTAAGTCCAAAGAAGACAAAGAAAACAAACAAGGCCGATAATTATATATAAACAAATATATGTATTAACAAGTTACAAGCACATGGACAGTTACATTGAGTTTGTGTGGTGAATATTATGTGTGTATATTGTGGTGAGTGTTCGTACGTACGTGTATTGGTATTGTTCTTAGTGTATTCCCAGAAGTTGGGAAACGCTGTATTGGTGAGAGCTCACATATTGATATTAGCTGAAATGAAGAAAGAAGAGAAAGAATTACCTCACCTCCACGGGAAGTGGGATACAGCTCAAGGCCTGAGGGGGAAAGAGGGAGATCACAAAAGGTCACCCAGTATTTATAGCAAGGGGAGAGAGACCCCTGGTGAATGATTAAGGAACTAAGGAGGAGCTAACTCCGACAGGTTTTATATTTGGTTTCTTTTATCTTCTACAAGAAAAAAGAATACTATAAAAAACTGAGCAAGTGGTCAAAACTCCCATGTGTCTAAATATTAATAAATATTTGTTTAATATAAAAATTTACGTGAATAAATATACGCAAGTTTATGAAGTGCTTAAGAGATATATTTGCAGTAATAGTTTGAATTTAGGATTTCTTTCTCTCCAAAAGTTATAACATATTTTTATGTCTATATAGTGTAGATAAATACTTATGACCAAGATTGTAATCAGAGAAAGAGTAAATAATAATGCATAAATAAGGTGTTTGATTTTCTTTTAAACCAGCTGCGTCTGATAAGTTCGGAATTAGTAGAAAAGGTTAAATGGCCTCTCATCTGTTTTTTTACTAATGAAAAGATTGTATACTTCATAATACCAGCAGCAATTTTCTAAAAGAGATAACAAATTTATAAATATTCCGAACAGGGGTAGAAAACCTTAATTTTCACTTATCAAGAGTAACGACACAACTTCATCGTAAAGTCTAAGTAGTCAAAACCAGATTAATTATAACGCCCAAAAAGTCAAATGCACTCTGATTACTTATGCAGAAACTTCTCAGTCAAAACTGCAATGTAATACAAAAACACCATTATTTTTTGAGACAACGAATACATTTTGAAGTTTTCGTCTACAGATAATTAGTTTTAATACAAAGGTATATGTTACCTATTGCGAAACATATAAAAAGAACTAGGTATTTACATTGGCAGGCATGATCTTAATTCAAATTCTCGTTATTCATTTCTTTGATTAATAGTAGGTAAGGATCTTCTCTCTCTCTTTCTCTCGCTCTCCCTATATATATATATATATATATATATATATATATATATATATATATATATATATATAATATATATAAAAACACTAATATTCCATGGTCATAATTTATTCCATTGGAATCGTAAATATGATCCAATTCATCAGACCTAAAAATTCAAAATGAAAACAGAAAAAATCACTCCGGAAGTGAAAACAGAATTTCGAGAAAGTGTAAATATGAGGAGGGAGATTGAACCTTAACAGAGAGAATTTTAGGAGAGGTGGTGGGGAGGGTTTTAGATAAGAGAAGAGAATGATTGTCGACGGATGTCTAATGCATAAAGATACATTTCCTGGTGACATACACACACAATCGACAATTTAATTCAAGAATAATAGGCAGGGGAAGGGAAAGAGGAGGTAGGGGAGAGATGGGACGAAGGAAAGTAAAATTACCTCTTATATATATATATGACGTCACCCTTCTGCCTCTGCCCCCGTGCTATCCTGTGACGACCAATGTGACTTGGTATGGGTCGCGGCGCCAAATGTGATGTTTTAACCCTTGGCTGATTCGGATGGAAAGCTGGTTAGATTCGGTATCAGCTTTGTCGTTCCCAGCTCGCCTCCAACGTCTAGTTACCAAAGTAACTGCTTTGATTTCTAGTCTAACCTGCCCACGTTGTGATTTGATCTTAGGTAGACGAAATCAATCAGTCTTCGGGCCGTAGTGCAAGCCGAATTCTAGCAAAGGTGACACTGCACAAGTATATGTAAAAGAAAATATAGTAACAACTCGAAAGATTCAAATGTGTTAAAAAAGTATAACAAATATCTTTATATCTGGTTGCTGAATACAGGACTACGTCTTTATCCCAAACCGCTTCTACGGATCCGTGACACTTTGCGTTTGTTAGGCGAGTCTTAATATCTTAAGTTGTTTTTCAAGAAACTGGTTTTTGGTGTCTTCAGGCGATATTCGTAAAACTCGTTTTGGTGGTGTGAGTCTAAGTCGTTCTTCTTTGGTTAGAAATCTAAGTCGGAATGCGTGGATATCTTTCAGTCAGGTGCGAGGCTGGTCTCTGAGCTCACAGCTCAACTCTGTCTGCTCTGTCACTCTGTCTGCGTCTGCTCAACTGCCACTGCGACTGCCCAACTGCTACTGTCTCTGCCCTGTAACTCCGTTTATATGGACGCCGACCAAAACCGGGTAGGGGCCTGTCGTGGTTTGGGTTCCTCGATAATTCCAAATTCAACATTAAGGATTGTCTTTGTTTTCGGACAGGAAAATTTATCATTTTCCATTTTTGGAAGTCCATTACTTTCTGTTTTAGAGGGGTTCTTAAGGGAATTCTCCTCTCAAATTCTTCCTTTCTCATATTGGTATCTCACAACAATCCCCTCAAAGGGCGTCAACAGGTTTCCCTTCTTTCTCATAGTGGTATCACACACTATTCCCTTCAGAGGCGTCAACAGGTTTCCCTTCGTTCTCCTATTGGTATCACACACCAATCCCCTCAGAGGCGTCAACAGGTTTCCCTTCTTTCTCATATGTTTACATTCGCCCATCGCTCACGTCACCATTCAGCCAATGAACGCTCGGCAGCTTGGGTGTGGCTAGTCTGGCCTCAGTTTACAATTATGGCTCAAAGAAAAAAATATCTTCCTTTTTCTCGTAGTGTGGTCATTAAGTCTCTATCTTAACTGAATGTCATCTGGAATTTGTCAACGACATTTTCGTCAAGTGATTATCAGCATCTCCTTGTGTCCTCAATGCCTTCATACTTCTGTCGCCACAATCTGTCCAGGTAACAAACTTTTAACATGGCCAGATCTGGACATAAAACAGGTGGTCTCTATCCAAAACAAAATGATATCTCCGAAAGATAGTTAATGGCTTATCTTTTCCTTTTTCTCTTTTTCCTTCCTTTTTCTTTGGGGTGGTCTCAGCTGATTCTTTTTCTCGGTCGCATCCTCGACCTAATTACGATTATCTTCCAGCATTTCGCCCTGCGAACCACTTGACCAATTTGAAATTTTCATTATTGCCATGTGCAGATTGCTATCTTTTATTCGCCGCGTCATAGCATAAATTAATTCTGACAGACCCGAGATCTTACGAATTTCCTATCTTCTGCGAAAAAAAAATACTTTTCTTCGCAAATGAAAATAAAATCTTTGCCACTTTTCTTTGTTAAAAATAACTTCGCTCAGTATGTCTTTCGTGATAGCTTCTTGTCGCCTTAAGTATTTCTCACTTTTAATTTTCATATATATATATATATCACATTAATTTTGAGTGGAAAAAAGAAGATAGATCAAACATTATAGAGCTACCTTTTTGTAAGACATTAAAAAAAAAAAAACGAATATTTCAGGGATTTCTTTTTAAATGTCCCATAGCTCAACTTGATCTCAAATAATGTAACGCAGGAAGAATGTTCTGGGAATACTTTAGGTGTTTGTTGTATTTTGAGATTTACATAATTGAAAAAGCCAGAAATGTGCAATAAAACCTAAAACATAATTCCCGATAGTAGCTTCAAATTCAAGCTTTTTTTTTCATTTCATTTTCATGAAGATATTACTTTTGCAAACGATTCATGGAAGCATCTCACTACATTGCCCTTATTTCAATATATTATCTTCATTTAGATATGATCGTGTTGTTCATGTCGAATATCGATCTCATTTAAGATTTGATCAAATAGTGAGCAATCTAAGCTACGCACACGGATAAAGTTCACTGAAAATGAGGTAAATAGCATCCATAACCTGAATGAAGATCATACAGAATTTTATTCGTCATCTCATGAGTTTAGTAAGCAATTAGATTCGTAGGATTGTTATACCAACGGTTAACATTTAAACAGTGACTTGTTTACGGCCAGATAGCCTGACGCATTCTATCATTAATTAAACTGATTTTGAATACAACGTTTTCATTTATTTAAACTGGTTAGCACCGGAAGAGAAAAGTGTCGGAGGGAAGTGGGATGAGGAATGATTGATCCATCATCTATACGAAAGGGAACGTAATGAAATTCAATAATCAACGATTTCTTTTTCTGTAACTATATCCATTATATTGCCGTACATTCAACGACATGTTACTTTTGGGAGATTTGTACCATAGAAAATCGCGCTATATAACACAGTGTCCATGACTTTATTTAAAAGCCTTCCATACTGATCAATTAATCTCATCAATTTATAATATATCAGTGTCAGGCAAATGTGGTGCACAATCTGTGATCATTATCACAATCTCTATCTACTTCTATTCTATATTTAATCATTCAACTCTTGTGACGGTAGGCAAAACTGTGTTAAACGATTACGCTTTTACAGATGCAACACCGCATGTTATTTATAAGGAGTTTAACAAACCTAATTCCTCCGTTTCCAAATATAAAGAATATGTTAAGTTTTTCATTTGTATCAAGTACCGAATTTCTTATAGACATTTGAATTGCTGTCATATAACTTCAGTTTCACTCGAGTTTTCTATTTGTTGAATTTAAAACAAAAGAAAAAAAAACTATAATTAATACCGGATTTCTATAAGCATATAATTAGCACCAGATAATTTACGAATAACTGATTAATCCTTATTATCAGACCACCCCAAGCAAAGGGTTAAAACCGCTAATAGACATTTGTTTATTGAGACTGAAAGCTGATACCTAGAAGAACTAGAAGGTCCGATGAGACACCAATATACAATATTTTAGAAATCTATAACAAATACTAGATTTTTTTTAAATTTTTAAATTAATACTGAATTATAAGTACCACAGAAAAGCCTGAAATATATCTTACTCTTTTGTTTTCGTTGTCCGACGTGCAAATTATATAAATTCTTTGACGATAGCCATGTCATAATCAAATTGTCAAAATAAAACCAAAACTCTGTAATGTCATCGCTTTTTCAACATTGGAACTGGGAATTAATGTAACCTATGTGCTTTCGTTTTGAAGATGCATGTTTAATTTTTAGAGTGTTACCCCTTGAAAATAACTGCTTTTGTTTTTGTTCAGGACAAGATCTGAAGTTTTATTCATATATATTTCTCAATGTCATCATCTGATAAGGGTTCATTGTTTACGTAAATTTTCCCACCTTTAATTACTTCTTGGTTAATTGAAAAGAAACATGAAAGTTAAATATCTTGTCTCAGATTATAGAAGTTCGGATTATATATAATCTTAAACAGCTATTAGCTGTCTACTGCAGAAGAAATAACACCCTAGCAGATGCTGCTGCATTGACTCTGTTATGACTTACAAGCAGATCAATCTCATTCACCCTGCGTTTTTAACAAGCAGACATCAATCTAACAACATTTCGTTCAATCTATTGTCAACTCTTATTCTAGTGTGTGCAAACTATTTAAATTTTTGTCATTTTATCGTTAAATCCTTACTATGAACTCAGGAAAACTATCTTTTTCTGAATGGAGCGATATAAAAGGATGGTAAACATGGTTTAAAATTTACCGAATCACTGGATATAACAGGATGATAACCTTCGTTCAACATTTTGATATATGAGAGTGCTAATGACGATTTAAAGTGGGGAATAATTAAGAGTAATCAATGAAAACCACAAAAGATATATATCTATCTATCTATATATATATATATATATATATATATATATATATATATATATATATATATATATATATTCCTTCCTTGACATATTGATAAACACAAATAATAACAAATTTACTATTGCGTCACACAAAAAACCTATCAGAATAACTTCATGTACACTTAACTAAAGAGCGAATGCACATATTACAACAAAATAGCAATTATAAAAACCTCTAATACAACGTGCAGAAACTAATTCATCTACAAAACAGATTTTTTTAGAGTGAACTAAAAATATAAAACAAATACTTATTAATAATAGCTTTCCAAACTACATAGTTGATGAACAAATACGATACTTTCTTAGAAGACTCAAGACGAAGCAAATACAACATAATACTCTTTCAACTAAGCTCAGACATATTAATCTTCTATATCGTAATCAAATACATACTAATTATAAACAAGATGAAAATATACTAAAAAAAAATAGTAAATACTAATATAACTCCAACAGATCCTAGCAAAAAAAATTAAGTTAATGATATACTACACTAAATCTAGTATATCTAACTCAATTAGTCACAATGATTCTTCTTCCCCGGTTAGCGATATGGAAAAATCCAACATAGTTTACAAATTTAGTACCCTTTGGGAGATTGTATCTCCAACGGATTAAATAATATTTACGTTGGTCGCACCACAAACTCGCTTTCACGAGGTTTGACACTACATTTGAATGATAATTCTAAAATGTTTAGGCATTTAAAATAACATGCCTTGCTGCATAAACAATTCAGGAAAATCCTCGTTGAAAACACAATTATACTTAAACATGAAAACAATGTACAAAAACTAAAAATTCTTGAAGATATATACATAAAATTTGTTGAAAACTAACCTGACCAAAATTATGAAATTTCCACTAATATTCTGAAATGCCTATAATTGATAACAGAAGCCATTGATTTATACGAACGGCTTCCCATAATTAATACTTACCGTTTTCACTCTCGCGTAGTAATGTGTGACCTCATTAACTGCGGTGCGATTTTCGATGCCAGCGTCACGTATGCACGAGTTTGTCGTTGCTTAGTAATATCCCATGTAATAAAAACAGACTATCATTGTTGTTTTGTCCGTGTATTGTTTAATATATTGCAATGTATTTGTCATCTTTGATATTGGGTTATGTAAGGCGAAAGCTTAGATAGGATTAAAAAATATGTATTAATATTGTGATTTTCTTTCTTCTTTTAATGATATTGTTATTAAGCTTATCAGAATATATGAAAAAAAAATACTTAAAATGAATAGACAAAACTTGTCTATATTATTTAATGAAACATGCATTAATGAAAAATGTTAAATAAATACAAACAATATAAACATATATGTATGTGTGCGTGTTTATATATATATATATACATACATACATATATATATATATATATATATATATATATATATATATATATATATATAAATAGATTACAATAAAACATTTTACATCTCTACACGAAAGAGTTCATGTTTTAGTACTTGGATTGTACTTCCAGGAGCGATGGTAGATAACTTGTCATATAATTGATTTTTTAGTGAAATTTAAAATCAAATCGTTACCTCTTTTCTGAAGTTAAAGCGAGGGCATAAGGTCGGAATTAACTACATATATATATGTGGCACCATTTACGTGGCAGAGAAAGGAAGAGAAAGAAAGGAAGGCAGAAAGAAAGGCGAGACGAATCGTAGGTGATATGCATCCACACATACGGCTAAGAGACAATGAAAATATTGATAAGTAACAAATGAAAAAGGGTGTCATTACAATGACAGGGAATTTCTGAGTAAAAAAGAAAGGGAAAGAAAGAAGGAATCAGATGTGTTTTGATAACGGCTATGTTATCTAGGTGCGTAAGCGAACGGCTGGACCACTGGCCAAGGAAAAATTCAAGTGAAAATGCTATTTCGATAAGTGACGAGAAACAGGCCACTAAAAAGGACTTTGGACAGATATGAAAAATTAAATGCCACCTAAGCAGTGCGCTGACCGAATTTTTTTCGACGAAACAACTTTGGCCTGCGATAATAAAATTATGTTATCAGGAATATGTACCGGAGGAAAATGAATGGGGACCCAGAAGTGTTTTTCTTTCTTCCTTGGAGGCGACAGACTGACTGAAAACTTTGGGGATATTTTTTTTTTGAGGCCATGTTAAGAATACCACCCATCTTGATAAATTAGCGATAAAATACCTGACAAACACCAAGTGTAAAAAAAGAGATGTCATATTGTCCGTTGCGACTAGAAGGGTGATAACGGCGATTGAAAGGAAGAAAAGGGAAAGAGAAGAGATAATTTTTTTTAGTTAAGCAAGATATTTTTTTTTCCCGTAACAAAGCCACGGATTGTTTACGCCCGACTAAGACATCATTGGTCAAGTGGTGGTCACGTGACGCACGAAGGAGGAGGAAAGATACCCGACCAAGACCTCATTGGCCGAGTGGTCGACGCCCCATCCAGAGTATAAGTATGAGAAGCTGCTACAAAGAAGTGGGGAGGGAAGTTCACGCCCCTCAGAGGTATGGTGAGAAAGTGGGAGTGAGGAAAGTTTCCGAAAAATGGAAAAGAGTGGAAAAATCCCTAACCAGAAATAAAATAGGTGGATATGTATTTAGAATTATCGAGGAACCCCGACGCCAACAGACCCAACCCGGTTTTGGTCGGCGTCAATAAAAGCGATGCCCCAACAGGCAGAAATCAGTTCGGGCTCGAGTTTCCAGATTTGAGTTCCCAGAGTCAGTCTCCAGTTGAAACCGCCTCGGCGATAGCTGACCGAGATTCACGCAAAATTCCGGACTCCTCTTCAACCCAAAAACAATTATTTTGAAGAGCGACTTAGAACCAGACCACCGAAATAAGTTTTTTTCGACTTTCGTCCAAAGACACACCGAAACACCAATTTCTTAGAGAGCAGACAACTTGAAGCGTTAAAACTTGCCTAGCAGAAACGACGTGTCACAATCCACAGAACGGGTCGGGAGATAGATGCAGTCCTATGTATCGAACAACTAGACATAAAGTTTGTTACCTTTTCTTTGATACTTTGAACTTTTTGAGTTTTCATTTTATTTTCTTTTATGCATATTTGTATAGTATCACCCCCGTTGAACTCAATTTGCATTACGGCCCCAACCACTGTTTGATCTCGTCTGTCTAAGATCAATTCACAACGTGGGTAGGCAGACTGGAGATCAATGCAGTTACCTTGGTAACCAGGCGTTGGAAGCGAGTTGGGAACGATGAGGCTGATATCAAATCTAACCAGATTCCCACCAAAATCACCAAAAGGTTAGAACGTCACATTTGGGTGCGCGACCGATACCAAGCCAGTCGGTCGTCACAGGACGAGACGACACGCCTGACGCGACAGGTGGACGTCACGTTTGGAACAGCGACACCCGGACGTAGCAGCGAGGAGCGAACAGCTGGCGCCGCGGCGAGGACGTCGCAATTGGTGCTGTTTGGGGACGTCAGAACTGGCGCCGTGGTAGATCAGGATAGAACGTCACAGTTGGCGCTGCGACCGGGGGACGACGTCACACACACACACACACACACACACACACACACACACACACACACACACACATATATATATATGATATATATATATATATATATATATATATGACGAATTCACGATTGCCTGTCTATGGTCCAGTTCATCATGAAATGAAAAAATGACTCACCTACCTCAGCCCTCAGAGCACATATTTTTCATTTATCTTAGATTTGACATTTAATGGATTAATCAAGATATACCGACGAACCTAATTTTAATTTGACAGCATGTTCACCCATTTAACCTTCCGAAACGATGTAACAATTTGTTTTCAAATTCCATTAACTATCATTCAAACTCGAGTTACTTACGATCGACTGAAGAAATGCAATGAATTTAAATCCTTTATATGAAAAGTAATTATATATATATATATATATATATATGAGGATTGTTGATGTTTTCCATGCTTTTAGAACAAATTATCGTGATAACAATGAACGAAGTGGATTTCTAACGATATTTATTTCCTATGAATTTGCTTGACACCGCCGGAAATGATGTGATTTGATTCGAGGTTAAAATCCGTCAAAGTTTCTTTGGGCTTTAATCATGTTTTGGAGGACGTTACCCTGACAAGACAATTCCGATGGAATACGAGACGCGAATTCGTCATACATCGAATGATAATGCAGCCAACTCATCAATCTCCCCGAAATGTGTTACATTTATGGAAACTCGCTTCAAGAGAAGAAACAGAGAATCGTGCTGAATTGAATATATTTCCGAAACTGAATCTCCTACCGGACCAAAGCAAAAAAAAGAAGAAAAATGACAACAAAATGGTGCCCTGATTCACTGACGCGAACAACAATTTGTTTTTAAATTCCAAGTAACTTCACGTACATAATGAAAAAATAATAATCATGCTTGGAAATATGGGTAAAATTTAATCTTTCTATTGTAAATTGTGCACGTTTTTTCCAGTAGATGCCACAATATCTAATAAATTAGTTGTGTTTAGTCAATGCGAAAATAAAGTCTCATGAAATATTTCAAAATAGAAAAGCGGCAACACTTGACAAAACCCAAAATAAAATATATATGCAGGGTGTCCATAAAGTATGTGTGCACTTTAAAAAATTATAACTTCATTTGTATTTGGGATAGAAATAATTTGTAAAAAAGGATTAGAAAGAAGTAAATCTATATTTTATAAGATTTTATTGAAATTTATGACATGTCCTCCATCACTAACAATAAAAAGGGCAATACGATTTTGCAGTTCACAGTTCAACTGATTTGCTGTAATGCCTGAAATAACGTTATTTTAGCTATAACTAAAACAATGTTCTAATGTAACACTGCATAAGATAAATAAATATTTACGACTCTAATTTGTGTATTGAGCACTGTTTTTATATTAATGTTCTGAATGTTGTAATATTACTTCTCTTTCTCCTACACTTTGATATATATATATATATATATATATATATATATATATATATATATATATATATATATATATATATATATATATAGATAGATAGATATTGTTCTACCAACTAACAGTATCAGAATTAAAATTGAAAAAAAATATATACATATACGCAGCATGAAATCTAAAAAAATAAAAGGAATTAATCACAGTAAAACAAAACAACAAGACCACGATCTACTCTATCACCCGCAAGGATTGCCAGAAAGACTGTATTGGAGAAATGTCAAGAGATTAAATAAAATATTATATAAACACAAAAGAGACATTAAAAAACCGACAACACATTAAGCGCATTAGTTGCTCACCGTACCGAGATTGACTTCAATTCTGATATAAAAATGCTACTCTAATTTGAATATGAAACAATTCACTAGGACGAAAAAGTTTAGAAAATGTTTTAATCGCTACTTCATACACCTTAAATGTGCGTCAAGTTACATACAATGTCTCATTCTTCTTGGTAAATCTTGTTATCACAGGGCGGGATATTTGATAACAAAGATGATAGAAACAAAAAAAAAAGAATCTAAATGGAATTGTTTAGATTATATATATATATATATATATATATATATATATATAAATATATATATATATATATATATATAATTGAAATTTAAGATTCACAATGTTTATCGGTCGTGAGCATGGGTAGTTGGATCACTGTAAACAACCTTAATCAGATGAAGTCCTAAAAGAGAAAAGTGTGAATCGAAACCTTGTTTCAATTTAACATACCTCCTTCCTACAAAATTGTTCATGACATATAAAAACTATATATATCGTTAACGTATATATATACATTCGTCCCACACTCTCATACATACATTCTCACTAAATTTTATTTTTATTCCCGGAGTAGTTTTTAGCTGTTTTCGTTTTGAATTTGTAGGTCTGATGAATTCGATCGTATTTACGATTCCAATGGAATAATTTATGACCCTGGAATATTAGTGTTTAACCTTTTTTATTATATCTTTACTCTGTCCTGGACATTGAGTTCTAGCTGGATTCTATCCTCTTGGAATTATTTTTTTATACATACATACATACATATATATATATATATATATATATATATATATATATATATATATATATATATATATATATATATAAATAGTAAATCAATCCTAATGACCCAGGTACTACCCCCATAGGTTTCACAACATGGGATCATCAGGGAAAACTAGCAGTTCATTCCTGGCTTATTAGGATGTATTATTTTAATTTTGTTTCACTTAACGTATTGAGCACTCTTCGTCTTAAACTATTACTCGCTGGGTTTTTTTTTCTGTGTACCAGAAATTAAAGTTAAGGGACAATTTCTTTCGCCTTCATCGGAGGTTTATTTTGCTTCCTTTTTTCTCCATTTTTCCTCGTATGCCAATTTATGCTAAAATTCTGCTATCCAGTTTTTTCACCGAACGTCTTCAAATAGATTCCCATTTGATGCATATTCCAATGGTCTGATCGTTCCGCACGACAGTGTTGGTAAATATG
Source organism: Acanthosepion pharaonis (assembly GCA_903632075.3). NCBI lineage: Eukaryota > Metazoa > Mollusca > Cephalopoda > Sepiida > Sepiidae > Acanthosepion > Acanthosepion pharaonis. The sequence goes on along the minus strand of CAHIKZ030005269.1, from coordinate 2,566,178 downwards.
TCTCTCTAGGTAATGCCAATGACTAGTCTGAGTCAGCGGAGATGGAAGCTTTCCAAACGTTTTCCTTCCTGGCGTATGATGTCCAGTTTCGGCTGTCGTAAAGCAGTGTACTAAGCACGCAGGCCTGGTATACCTTTCGTTTGGTGTCCAAAGTCACCTGAATGTTGGCCATAATCTCTTGCTCCATCTGGTCACGCGACTGCTGCATTGGCGTTGTGTTAGACAATTCCGTCCCTATCGATAGGTTGTTGGAAAGTGTAGAGAACAGATATGGGACGTGATCTGCGACCAAACACCAAACCGTTGACGCTATTTGATTCCTTTTTCTCCATTTTCCTCAACTTGATTTACGACTTTTTATTTTATTTTCCAGTTTTTTATGAACGTCTCGAATAGATTCCCATTTGATGGTGATTCCAATGGTCTGATCGTTCTCGACATGTTGGTAAATATGTCTCTAGGTAATGCCAATGACTAGTCTGAGTCAGGTCAGAAGCTTTCCAAACGTTTTCCTTCCTGGCGTATGATGTCCAGTTTCGGCTGTCGTAAAGCAGTGTACTAAGACGCAGGCCTCGATACTTTCGTTTGGTCCAAAGTCACCTGAATGTTGGCCATAACGTTGCTCCATTGGTCACGCGACTGCTGCATTGGTATATAATTCGTCCCTTCGATAGGTTGTTGGATATATAGATATATATAATGGAAATTTCTGCGACCAAGGACAAAAAAAGGTTGATTTTCTTTGATAGAGTTTTTAAACAACTTGATCAACGACTTTTTATTTTATTTTGTTTTATTCTCGAATGATGATGTTTGATAAAAACTGTGTTGGATGTTCTTCTTATTTCGAGCGCATTCATAGACATTTAGCCCTTTTCAAGAATAAATATTTCGAATCTTTATTCTCATATTATCAATATTTTACCGTTGAATTTGTGTTTAATATAACGTTTTCGATAAATATTCAACTATATATATATATATATATATATATATATATATATATATATATATATATATATATATCAATTCAAATTTCATAGAAAAGGACAAAAAAGGTGATTTTCTTTAGTTTTTATACAATTTATCAAGCGATCTAATTTTTGTTTTTAAAATGAATTAAATTAAAACTTTAGTCTTTTTCTTCTTATACGATTATGCATTCTGTTAGACATTTAGCCCTTTTCAAGAATAAAATATTTTAAATTAATATTCATATATTATCAATATTTTAATTTGAATTAAATATTTAATATTAATTTTAAGTAAATATTCAACTAACTGTCTTATGTAAGAAATAGTTTCTTGCGTGTATGTTTTACAATATGTTTTCATTTTTCAAAACACGGTCAAAATATTGTTTCCATGTTCATAGTTAATATTATTAAGTGATTATTTTTGTTTTTATAATAAGGTTTCCATTATTTTTAGTCTTTTTCCATGTAGATTATGCTATTCTGTTATCAATATTTTATATAGCAATATTTTATAGCCGAGAAAAATAACAGCATATGAGGCCTGACGATTCCATATAGCATGAAACAGACTCTCGCCTCTAAGTGTTGACTTCTATGTTCACTTTTATATATATATATGCATATATAGATAGATAGATATAGAAATATATATATATATATATATAAATATATATATATATATATATATATACGAGAAAATATCATTTAAGTTTGGATATTTATGAGTGAAAATGCTTAATATCAGCGATACAATTTATGTAAATATAAAATAGGCTCTGATATCAACACTAGGGATCTGTTTCATATTTGGACGCAATCACATTAAGTCTACATTTTGACACCGCAATATATATATTGATTGAGTTAGCTTCTCCTCAGTTCCTTAATCCTTCACCAGGGGTCTCTTCCCACTGGCTATAAATACTGGGTGACGCTTTGCCTCGATCTCTCTTCCCCCTCAGGCCTTGGACCTTATACCACCTCGCGTTGATAAGTTTGGGTAATTTTTTTCTCTTTATTTCAACTAATCAATATTTGAGCTCTCACCAATACAGCGTTTCCCAAATTCGGGTAACACGATACGAACAATACCAATACACGTACGTACGGACACTCACCACAACACACACACGTAATATTCTCCACACAAACACAATGTAACTCTCCCTATGATTGTAACTTGTTGTTAATACATATATTTGTTTGTATATAATTAAAAGTCCGACATTCTCATGTAGCTGGACTGGCTAGCAGGAAATTTTAACTCCACGGTCTTTTAAATATATATATATATATATATATATATATATATATATATATATATATATATATATATATAGTGTAACCCGGATATAAGTGAGTTGTCGGGACCGGAGAAGAAGTCTCTTATATCCGGGTTTGGTCTATTTTATATACATTAACAGAGGCTCTAATTTGGGAGCAGGGAAAATCTCTCTTAAATCCAGGTTTCTCTTATATCCGGGTTACACTGTATATATATATATATATATATATATATATATATATATGTGTGTGTGTGTGTGTGTGTGTGTGTGTGTGTGAAAAAAGTGTGTGTATATAAAGATAAATATATATATGTGAAATTGTGTGTGTGCATATATATATATATATATATATATATATATATATTATATATTATTATTTATATATTATATGCGCGATACTTGGTAGAAAGCGCTCAATTGCAGAGATAGAGCTAACATATTTGATTGTGTTGATGTGAGTGTGTGAGCCTGAGTTTCACGCTTTTGCGATCGCCAGACAAACTTTCTCTCTCTCTCTCTCTATATATATATATATATATATATATATATATATATAGAGAGAGAGAGAGAGAGATGTAATTGTGCGTGTATATTTTTTGATCGTGCTAGATATCATATTATGTGAATGAACGTGGGTATTAAAAGGGGATTGTAAACGGTCTCGTCGAATATTCCCGCTTTTAACATCACCCTAATTACTAAATACCTCTCAGAATGCGAAAGGAAAAGGGGACGAAGTAATTCATTGATAATCTCCATTAAGATATTTTTGTTTATCTTTGTAATATTTGATAGATCATGATTAGCTTCCACATTGGGAATTGCAAATCTCACCTCACAGATGATTATTTGCATTTGATAAATTATTCTCATCTGAAGTTTACACATCTTAAGTTCCAGATGGCATTACTTTTTCACCTGCTGTAGATTCAGATCCTACATCCGCTGAGACAACGCGTGGATCTATGCTGAAATTTCGGTTGATGTTTGCCTAAGTTGGCCAATCGGCGAAATCCTATTAACAAATACGTGGATTCTCGTGAGAACTGGTATCTTTCAGTTGGAAAATCATCGACGGTACGTAGTGAAATTAATTCCGTTTCATAGAACAGAGGTCGTTTCTTATTTCAGTGAGAATAGTGTTCATCGTCATGGAAAGCGACTGTGTGAAAATGAGAATTATTATGTATGTGAAGCCGTTGGTATAAACCAGTGGCTTCTGTTATAAATTATAGGCATTTAAAAATATTTGTGGAGATTTCATAGTTTATTTTGTTCTGGTTAGGTTTGAACTGTTTTATGTATCAATAAATATGTATCAATATTGTGATATTCTTTCTTCTTTTAATGATAATGTTATCAAGCTTATCAGACGATATGAAAAGAATTTACATAAATTAAATAGACAAAACCTGTCTATATTATTTAATGAAACACACACACACACATACATACATACATACACGCACGCACACACTCATATATATATATATATATATATATATATATATATATACATATAAATATAGATAACTAGACTCGTTTCGAAAAACCCTCGAATTTTTGATTTGCTAATCAAATCAATCTCGAGGTAAAAAAAGGTTTTAAAAAATAAAAGAGCTACAAACATGAACTTCTGCCGACAAAAAAATCGCACAGATGCAGGTCTGAAGCCCAAAGAAAAAACCCCGATACGAAATTCTCAATGTATGTAGACATAAAAAATCTTGGCTACTAAATTAGACGTTTTCCCGTTATTGACTTTCCACTGAGGATATTTTTTTTTTTTGTTGAATAAATATTTATCACCCCCCCCCACTTAGGTTGTTGTTTGTTTTTTTTTGTTTTTGTCACGTGGTATGATTTTAGCTATCACCTAAAAATATGTGTTTCTCTTTGCCTCGTTAGCCAAACTTTCCCTGACAGGACTTTTGTGTTCCGTCTGTTTCAGTTTTTTTTTCTGACCGTCGAACTCGTTTTTTAATATATCCTGTGTTGCAGTTTGACGAGCCTGTGTTGAACCGAGAAGATTTACTTCAGTTCTGTACGAACTTTTTGAGTGACGATCTTTATTGGCAACACCAAGTCTTTCGGTTATGTTTTTGTTTAAGTTTTTATTCTTTTTATTTTTTCCATTTATTTTGTTTGTTTTAAATTTTTATACCTTTCTTCTTTGGTTGCATTTCTTTTTTTCGTTTGACTAGTTTGTTTTTCTTTTGACTTTAATTTATTTTCTTTAGCGGATTTTGTACATTTTGAATTTTTGGAAAAAAAAAAAGAGAGGAGTTACTGGTTTTTCTTTTATTTTTTTGGCTGCCTTTGGGCGCCATTTTTATTTTTTTTTTTTTTTTTAAAAAAGTCTTACCTGTTTATTTATTTTCTTTCAGTTTATCTAGTTTGTCTTTTATTTTACTTTTAGTTTATTTTTTAAATCTTAATTTCCTGGGTTATCCAGGCTTTCTTTTATTTATTTTTTTTTCCTAACTCCTCTCCCCGTGGTTTTGGAAAACAATTTAGAGACCTGCAAGTGGTTTTCACCACGCTTTTGCAACATGGCCGACGAGGCTAGTCGGTCGTGTGTAAAAAAGACCTTTTCGGGGCGACTTTGCCGCCGACATGCCGGATAAATCCGCAAAAAGCGGGCTAAAGCTAGCCCAAAATCTGAAGAACGAGCTAGTAGCGCCAAAAATGGTGAAACTGGCAAGAAGAACGAGGTGCCGAGCGAGGCACAATCTAAGACTGTTGAGGAGTTGCCCTCTTGTTGGAAGTCCCCCCCAAGTTGCATTTTGAACATGGCGGATTTCTTGGATAAGGCAAAAAATTATGCCCATCTTGTAAATAAAGAGGGGCTGGTCGAAGTTGTCCAAGAGCTCGATGTGTTCGCAAAGAGAATGGTGTCCGTTTTCGTGGTCGATAAGAAAACACGTAAGATTTGTCGTTCCACGAAAGACATAGTGATTAAATCACTTTTGTCCCTGGGGATAAAACCCCAAAGAATAATAAAAGGTACTGGTTTTTTCATGTGGGACATTTGCTGCCCACGCCAGAAGATTGCCTGGCAATGGCGAAAAAGGAGTTAATTACTAAGGACTTGATCCTTAGAACGGAATACGAGGGTCGGAGAAGGACCAGGGTGGCCGTTTTGAGGTTCCTCCTCAAATTTCGGGAGAACATCTAGCTGCGTTTTTTTATGCAGTATGGCCAAATTTTAGGGGCTCTCTCCGACAATTTGAACGGGGATGGACTTTTGACATTATGCTTGATCAGAACGCCTTCAAGTCCGTCCCCAACTGTTTGGGTTTTGGCGACCGAAAATGCCGGTCATTGTGACCGGTAGGAAACCTACTTGCTGGAGGTGTGGAGAGACTGGTCACCTTTCCTCCTCCTGCCCAGGGAAGAAGGCCCCTGGGTTCCGGTCGTAGGCGACCAAAATACCCCTTTGGCCGAGAAAGTAAAATCCGCGGCGCCTGTAGTGGGTCTAGCTGCGAGGCGGACCAGTGCGGAAAATCCTCGGTTGGGTCCGTACCCACATTGCCCCCAAAACCGACGCCTTCCACAAGTGTGGATAAGGAGAAGGATGAGGGGAATGGCGCCCTCGTAGTTAGGGGCAAAGGGAAGACCCAAACAGCGGTTCCTCAGTCCCATCATGACTCCAGGGACATTAACACCTACAGCCCCATTCCCTCTACCAGCTCTGAGGGCGACGCCTCGGCGTCTTACGAAGAACGCAAGCGAAGCGCAGAAACTGAATGAGCCGAGCTGGCAAAAAATATTAGATATAAAAAATTGAAAGAAAAACTAGAGGCCAAGCGGGTTAAAGATAAAAAAAAAAAAACTCGTTGGGGGCACCGGGCCCCGTATCCTCTGCCCCGTCTTCCCCTTCTTCATCAAAAAATCATTTACAAAACTACCTCTGCCTAAATCGGTATCGAACTCGCCGACAAAATCTTTTCACTCGTCCAAACCTTCTCCGGTGAGGACGCCTACGGGTTGGACACCCTCCACAACACCTAATCTTACACCCATGCAAACACCCATACAATCTCCAAATAAGAAAAGATTCAGGGCCCAGAGTCACAATCAGTCACAGACAAAAAAAAAAAAGAAACTTAAACCACCTTACCTCCCGGGGAAGACGTCTGCCGCGTATCCCGGGACCAAGCGGAAAGGGTTTTCGGGCAAACGAGGAACCCGAAAGACTTAAAGGTTCTTTGGAACTTTAAAAAAATTAATGGCATGGAAGTAGAAAAGCCTGAAAATTTCCCTGCCGCCAGAAGAATCCTGACCGTAATTAGAACTGGCCCGGGTACGCGGGAGATTTGGGGCATGATACAGGAGGCCCAGTCGTCTCTAAAAATGGTGCCCCAGTCGCCTACCTTTTTAGATCCGGAAACAGAAGAAGCAGATCAAAACTCAAAGGGAGGGTCCCAGTTTTCGTTCACCCATCCCTTTATAGGGCACTCAAATTAACCTACCCTTCGGACATCGGCGGCTTGTCTCAGGATGATACCGTCGAAAACTGAGATGGCGTCAGGATCTATGGGACGAGCTGTCGGTGTCCTCACCCCAGCCATGTTCTATCCTGAAGGACAACTCTAATCGGCTTCACAATGGCTCTCTGGTTAGCTAGTTTGAATGTCCGGGGCCTGAGGTCCGAGTCTCGCAGGGCGAGGCTCATTCGTGACCTTCAGCGCCTCGGGGTGAATATATGTTGTATACAAGAGACCCGATTTTTCTTCTCATGATCGTGAGGATATACTGTCTAAGGGGTTCGCCCTTTATTCAGCATGTTTTGATGGTCGTTCGAAGGGTGTCTCTTGGCTAGTGAGCAGGCCTTTGAAGGCTGCATGTACCCTTGTCTTCGCGGATCCGGCGGGCAGACTTTGCGTGCTGGATCTTACCATAAATGATAAGGTTCTTCGTTTCATTGGGGTTTATGCGCCCAATAACCATTCCGAGCGGCCTGCTTTGTTTCGGCAGATCGCGCCGTTCTTGACGACGTCTCGTCGGGTAGTTTTAGCGGGGGATTGGAATGCCGTCCTTGACCCCGATATAGATCGGATAGGGCAAAAACAAGGTACTAACAACCCGGATGTGAAACCATTTCGGGACTTTATCGATGGGTTTGATCTTGTCGATAAGTTCCGGAATGAACACCCTCGGGAGGTAGCATGGACTTGGACAACTAGTGGCAACTCGGATCCTGGGACGCTTGCGAGCTACCTGGACCGAGTCTTATTTAGGAGAGTCGATGTAGGGCTCTTAGGGTGTCCAAGTTTCCATTATATAGTTTATACGGATCATAGGCTTGTCCGGGTCCGTGTAAACTTAGATAAGCCTAAGGTTAGGTTGGCTGGTTACTGGAAATTGAAGTGTTCACTTTTTTGCTGAGCAGTCTTTCCGGGACCAGCTGTTACTAATGATACAAAGGGAATTGACGGGAGCGGTTGTGGAAATGCCTGGTGGGGCAATTTAAAATCTAAAATCCGAACGTTTGCTGCCGATTTTAGTCGTCGGCTCAATCTAGATAGATTAGCGGCGCAAACGGCTTTAGAAAGTAAAGTTGATCGGGCTGTGAAATCCCGTGTTAGTGGGGATATTGCTTTAGCTAAGGCAGAGTTGTCCTCCTTGCTTATCAAGAAGGATCATGCTCTGGTAGTTAGGGCTAGGTTAAAAAGAATGTCTTCTGAGGCTACGAATATGGCCGCTGAACTGCGTGCAGAAGAGTATCGAAACGCGTCTAGGCGACATATAGCGTGCGTCACATTACCGGATAAGCGGACCGTGACTACAAACGCGGGCATATGTGAGGTCTTTCGAGATTACTTTCAGGAGCTTTTCACCAGGGAGCCCGGTCTGAGCTCTGCTCAGTTCGACGCCTATTTAGCTGACTTTCCCTGCCTCTCGGCAGCTGAAGTGGCTAGGTGTGAGGGTCCCATAACAGAGTCGGAAATCTGGGAAGCGCTGAAGCAGGTTGGCCTGGATAAGTCTCCGGGATTAGATGGTCTTCCCTACGAAGTTTACTTGAGGTTGTCGCACGTTTTTGTGCCTTTGCTGGAACTGATGTACAACCACTGGATGAGGCAGGGGTCTTTACCTCAACGCTTCACCAGGGGTGTCATCAGAGTTGCTGCGTAAGGACAAGGACGGTGGGGATGGTTTAGGGAACTTTCGCCCTTTGACGATGTTAAACACTGACTTAAAGATTTTTGGCGAAGATCTTAGCCAACCGTTTGCAGCTTGTCCTGTCTAGTCTGATTGGCCCCTGAACAGACTTGTGCTGTGAAGGGCAGGACTATTCAGGATAACCTTCATATGGTACGCTTGATCTTAGAACAAGTCGACAGTGAAGCCGCGCTGATCAATTTAGATCAGTCCAAGGCCTTCGATAGGGTTGACCATTGATTTCTGGAGGCTGTCCTTTCGGCGGCCGGTTTCGGAGCCGACTTTCGCTCCTGGATCCGACACTTGTATGCGACCCCCGGTGCGCTGGTTGAAGTGAATGGGGTAAGATCGAAGCCTTTCGTATTGTCTCGCTCCATTCGTCAAGGTTGTCCACTATCGCCTCTGCTTTACGTTCTTGCGTTGGAGCCTTTCCTTCGCAAGTTAAAGGCGAATCTGGTCCTACGCGGTATTTCGCTGCCTGGTGCTTCCACCTCGGCCAGGTATTCTGCCTATGCTGACGACGTTTCGGTTCTTGTGTCGAGCAGAGCCGAGATTAACGAAGTCAGTAAGCAGATCAGTGGGTATGAGATGGTGACAGGGGGCCAAGATCAACCGCGATAAGTCTGTGGGCTTGCGGTTGGGTGCGTGGAAGGAGTTTCTCTTCCCGGACCTTTCCTCTGGACGGATGGGCCGATCAAGATACTCGGCGTCTGGTTCGGTCCTGATCTCCAGTTGGAAAAGAATTGGTCGGAGGTACAAGGGAAGGCCGAGGTCGCGGTTAATCTGTGGTCTCGGAGGAGACTTTCCCTGAAGGGAAAGGCGGAGGTGTGTGTTTCACACATCTATCCGATCCTCCTTACCGACTCTCTGTGCTTCCACTCCCGTCTGCCCGACTATTGTCATTAGTCAAGACCTTGTTCTCTTTCTTGTGGAGAGGCAAGGCCCATATGGTATGTCGCGAGATCTGTTGCCTTCATCCCTCTGAGGGCGGTCTGGGTATGCCTAGCATTGAGATTCGTCAATATATGCTTCGCATTACCTTTCTAGACCGAATGTGTCGCGGTTCGGATGAGGTGGGCACCTTTTGGAAAGAAGATGTCCGGAAACATTTCCCATCCCTGAGAAGTGTGCACTCGTGTGAGGAGGAGGCTGGCCGTACACACCGAGCCGAGTGCTCCTTCTATCGCGAATGTCGTCGTGCTTTGAAACTCCTCTTGCGGACGTCGGATGGCCTCTCCGACGCCCAGGCGTTGTCTCGTAAGGCATTGTATCGATTGTTAGTTAGGGGGGCCGTTCAAGATGATCTAATTGGCGAGCTCGGTCTTACGAAGCAGGAGGCTCGCTCGATATGGCCTTGGGCGCCTGGGTTGAAATGTCTCAATAACGATGAGGCATCACTCACCTGGCTGATGATTCGTGGGGCCCTCTGGGTCGGCAAGAGACTTTGTTCAGCAGGCTTGGAGAAATATCCAAACTGTCGTCGCTGTACTGGGGAGGTCGAGACCATTGGTCACGCCTTTTTTCGGTGCAGGACGGTAGTGCCGTTGTGCAGGTTTGTTGAAGGCCTCATGGTTCGCATGTTGCAGGGAAAGTTTTTGTCCTGGAAGCCAGTTCTGTTTGTAGCAATGTGGTGCCGCAATTGACGAAGGAGGAGCACTATGTGTTCTGTTGCTTACTAGGTGTTATGAGAGTCGTGATTTGGACGACGCGTCAGAAGGGATTTTATGATCGTGAGAAGTTCACCTCTTCCCAACTGATCTTGTTCTTTAAGCATCAGCTTAAAGTCAAGATCAGGACGGAAAAGGCGGCGGCCCTTCATCAGAATTTGGCAAAAGGTGGGTAAATCTTGCGCGAATGTGTAGAGTGAAAGGGGCTGACCTAGAGTGGCACTTGGATGTCGGTTAGGTACAGGATTTTGTCCTAACAGGGTTGAACAGAAGCAACCCATCCCGATATTAGGTTAGTTTAGGTTCTTGTGTTTGATCTTTTAGTTTTTCTTTTTTTTCTGGTTAACTTAGCTAGGGTGTGCATGCGCATTGGCCCCTTTTTATTTCTGTCCCTATTTTCTTTTTTTTTAAACTCCCATCCCTCCCTCGTTAGGTGGTCAGTGATGTCAGTTCTCTGGTGGATGCGGGACGCCTTTTCGTTTCGTATGTGTGATTTTTCGTATTTGTTGTTGTGTATGAATGTGTGTGTGTCTGTGTGAATGATTGGAGGAATGATTGTGTTCCTTATTTTTCATAGTCCCGCATTGATTTCGTCCGGTTAACTGATGTTTCTGCCACATTTATGGTTTGTGGGGGTTTTATTACTAACACAAGTTTTGTTTATTTTCTTGTAAAGATTAAGGCATATTGTACAGACTCATTTGGGGATCTTTTTTAAAAAATTGTTGTTTTATGCCCCTCCCCACGAACAATATTTGTACATAGGGGGGATTAGTTAGGATTTTCATAGAGAATTTGAGGTATTATGGTGGACGTAGTAAGAAAGGTATGAGTGAATGTGTTGTTTTGGTGATAGGAATATTGTTGGTTTGTTTGGGTCCGTGTCTGGGTCTAGCTAAGGTTAAAATTAAGACAGAAGATGACCGTCCTTCCCCATCCCCCTTTTAGGCCTTGTGCCACATTTTATACCTTTTGTATAAATAAATATCCAAACTTTCCCTGACGATCCGTTTTAGGTGAAACCTAGGTAGGTTTGTCTGGCTCACTAGGTGTATCTATATATATATATATATATATATATATATATATATATATATATATATATATATATATATTTGTTCTTTTATTCCTGTCCGTCACACCCTCTAAAGTAGACAAATATTGTTCGATCGAAATCAAATTTTGCGAAGAAGTACAAATAGGTAAGAGGGTACAAATTACAATTGGTTTTATTAGGATGTTTAACTTCGTACAATAAATATGTTTTTAAATATTTCGCAGAACAGTGAGAGGGAGTGAAAATATAAAGACCGATGGTGATAAGAGCTAAAATTTATACAAAGTGGTGATACGAATAGCGGCTTGATATGCCAGCTATTATCTTAAGTTGTATGTCATTTCAAGTGTACAAAAGCGATTGTCTCACTTTGTTAGTCACGTGGGTCACGTGACGGCTGCTTCGAGTGAGAGTGAGTGTGGTCAATTATTCAGAAAGTTTTAGGAGTCTAACCAAGCCGTTGCTTTTTCACCAAAGGCGAGGACATTCCCTCACCTGGATGCAAAATAAATCTTTCCTTCCACCGACTCGTTCAAATCTGGAATCCTAAATATCGCTTCTACAGAAACATAGAAGAATCTCCGGCTGCGCCAGTTTTCCCTTTGTGAAATATTATATTTAAGACCATAGTTTTTCAATCCTTTGTTACTCTGTTGTTGCATATATGTGATATATTTTCTATGCATGGGAATAGATGTAAATATGTGGATATAATTTTGTGTATGGCTTTATAAACCCTCTCAGAGAACAAATTATCTTTGTCATTCAGTTTCTATCAACTACTCCTTTCCACACAAGAAATTAATGTTTATTATATTGTAGATATAATAAAGCCCACGCGTGTTGAAATGCACTTGGTTCCACATCGCAACCATTATTTGGTGATCTGGTGGTAGGAGAGATAGAGAAGTGATTTGATAGAAATACCATTATTCCTAAGAACTGATTCTTATTTGGTACATAGGCGAATTCTCTTTTGAGAAATACAATAAAATTTTCAGTTTCCGTTTTTTCGCAAGTACAGTTAACAGTTTTGTTTCAGACATCTTTAAATGTTGTCTTGTTTATTGATCTCCTCAATATTCTTTTCTCTAAATGTTAAATAGTTTCATCACTATCATAATGACCATAAATTTGTTTCAATTTGATTCTTTCCTACATAAGCTGCCAACAAAGTTGAGGGAACCGAATCTAAACTAATAATTATTCCTTAACTCGGTATTTGGTGAAATGATCATTTACACCCTTTTCAAATTCATTAGTGCTATATTAAATTAGTGCGAAACATGACCTTGTTTTAAATATCCATTGCTGAAAGCGGAAACTCTATGAGCCTCGACACTATAGATTTTAGATATTAAGTAAAATGAAAAATTCAGTCGGTTAGCATCCAACAATGTTATTCAGCTGGGCCTATTTTAAATCAGTTTAGAATAATATCTAAAAATATTTTTAAAATTTTCTTAATCGAAATATTTTAAATATATCTCTGTCATATGTCATTATTTAAAAAATCATTTATTACATTGATGATATTAGAATATATTGTGGGAAAATAAAATATTAATGAAATGCACCTCTATGATTGAAATCGATAAAATTATCAATTTATATAAAGTGGGAATATATTCTAGTCATAATTCAAAGTTTGTTTCAGTCGTAATTTAATTAAAGACGACCACCTTATATCTATTTAGACCGATGAGGGAGAACGTCTTTGTTTAAATCAGTTTAAGATACAAGCAAATTGCAACCTCCTTAGAGGATATGCTTCCAATGGAAATATAATTGTGGTCGGAAGCAGAATTAATTTGAAGCTGTTATAGTTAAACTGATACACATTAGAATAATAACAAGAAGAAAATAATCTTCGACTAAGAGTTCTTCGATCTACTCCGAAGAGAAACAATTCACACAACTGAAGACTTATTTCATTACTCAACTTAACAAACGAACTGAAATTGATCATTTAATATGTATGCTTCTAGAGAAACTCTGAATGGAGACAATTTTAAGTTTCACGATATAACGATATATTTACATTACTTACATTTTTAAGACTATTGTCCTCATTTTTATTACCAATTTCACGACGTTTCGGCCATTGTACTCTCAAGTCTTCTTCAGGTGATTGAATGTTCGAACTGAACCATTTATTTCGTCCACTGGAATATATTGCTCTAGTTCTACGGGCCATGCCTCTTCCGGTTATCTCAGTTATCGCCTTTGAACTCAATTCTCTAAGGTCATTGTTCACCACTGCAGTAGCCAGGTACTGGACTTAAAACATTTTAAGTCAAGTCACAGGATCCTATCAACATTTTGATCCATGTCGTGAACATGGCTATAAAGATGAGGACAATAGTCCGAATAAGGTAAATAATGTAAATAATTCCAATATCTCATGTCAGAAATATAGACAATAGCGATATATGTAATGATTACAAACAGTAGCAATTTGAGGTTGGATTTTTTAATAAAGCTTACTATTTCGGATAAACTGGCAGAAGGATGCAGATATATAATATTAATGTCGAAGCCTCATTTTAATGTCGAAGCCTCATTTTAAAAATGTAATTTTGAAGGAACATTAATCGATTGATATTAATTTAATTATTTTTGAAGAATTCAACAATCCCAACATTTCGTATTTGAGTAATACACATGCAAATCAGAGAACGCATATTTTTTACACATTTTCTAGAATATTCCGACAGGTAAACGTAACCAAACAGTTAAATGTAATTAATACAGTTTAATTCAAAACAAAGCATTTAATTAAATAAATTGTATCTGTTATATTAACGTATACACAGAAAATGTTTTAGTTGCTGTATATAATCCATTTCATTATATACATGCTTACATATATATATGTGTCTCTGTCGCTCTCTCTCTCTCTCTATATATATATATATATATATATATAGACATCAACAGAGAGACTACTTCGCTCTATCACAGCTCAACAGTGTGGCTTGACGTCCGGTTGCCTCTAGCGAGGATCGAAACCCGTCTGAACTTGCATTGGTAGAGGATTCTACCACTACCCCGTTGGCGCACGACAGGGATGAAGGTAAATTAAAGCATATTTAATTCTAGATAAACACACAGTGACAGAGAAAACATGATTCGATTTACCAAAGAGTCTTGCATTATTAGCCATTTACAATCTGTTTACAAACCCACTCATCCTCCCAGAGAGCTCATCCGAAATAAATTTTTCAGGAGCATATATATATATATATATATATATATATATATATATATATATATATGTGTGTGTGTTTGTGTGTGTGTGTGTGTGTGTATCTGTGTGTGTGTGTGTGTTTTAGTGTCATTCATGCACTCATACACAAATTTTAAGTTGCCTTACATGGCAGCTAACATGGAAAACGACGCTATAACTTTCAGAAAAAATCTTGTTCCACGACAAATACTGAAAGCTAAGAACGAAGCGCAAAATATAAATAATGAAACCCCAAAACATATTGCAGTACTAAAAAACACTTGAACAGAAACTGAATACAATGAAACACAATAGCACCTCAACATAATTATTAATAATTATTAACCTAAACATCGACACATAATTGCAAAAAAGCTGTCCAACTTATACCAAAGAAACGTTATACTTCTCATCAACCATGATAAATACATAAACCTATCAACTCACATATTAATGGAATTTCTAAATCTAGGACCAAATTTCCATCTCCAACCTAAATTCGACCTTCTCACAAAGAAGACTGAAATTGAAATCTTACATCAAAATCTTATGTCAACTAACAAAAGGTCAAATTGATAATACTCCGTCCAAACCTCAAAGATCTTCTGCAGGTAGAAGGTCTAAAAGATTATATTTCACGTAATAGAAACAAGAACATTCCAACAAAACTCAAAATTGCTGCTACAGATAAAAACAAAAAAAAAACAACAACAAAAAACTAATATATATTCATCAGAAAATCTGATAAATCCAATCCAATATTTACGTAATTTGGGATAAATTGGATTATCACAAAAAACTTCAGCATCTCATTGATGATCTTTCTAAATTTACTAAATTGAATAAGAACACCACTGAATCTTTAAAGAAATATGTTAATAAACTTATAACATCAAACAATACCGTTGCAGGATCCTTAAAAATAAAGAAAATTATTGGAGATTACCAACCTGGCTACTTATACGGTGATGTTAAAATACACAAACCGGGATACCCATTACAACCTATTATTTCTCAGATTCCAACATGTATATACCAACTATCAAAATTTCTCAATGATATAATTACCCCATATCTCCCTACTAACTATAGCATTAAATCTACCCATGAATTCCTCCAAATACTTAAAAGCACAAAAATAAAAACAAACCAAAGCATTCTTACGTCACTTGACGTAGACAATTTATTTACTTACGTTCCCGTCTCAGACACTATTAATATTATCATTAATTCGGTGTAGAAAAAATAATTTAATTCCACTTCCATCAATCCAACCCAAAATTTTAAGAAAAGTATTGGTCACTTGCACCACTAGAGTTCCTTTTTTATAGCCAGAATGGTACTATTTACACACAAACTGATGGAGTAAGTATGGGAAACCCTCTCGGGCCGTGCTTCTCCAATTATTATATGTACGACGATGAGAACAAGGTTATTACTAAATTTGTTAATCCTGAAATATATGTTCGTTATGTATACGATATATTTATTTTAGATGAAAACAAGAAAGAATTAGAAAATTTAAAAGCTATATTTCAACAAAATTCCGTCCTAAATTTTACTTATGAACTTAGTAAAAAAAATAAACTTCCTTTCTTAGATGTTTTTGTCAATTTTAGTAATAATACTTTAAAAACTTCTGTTTATAAAAAAACAACTAGTAAAATCTCTTGTCATCTTAATTTCTCTTGTGAAGGCTCTCTTAGATATAAAATAGGTGTTATTAAAAATTTCCTCACGAGATCGCACAAGAACTCATCCTCTCGCACGCTTTTCTTTAAAGAATTACACAATGTAAAGCAACCGCTGATTAATACCGTATTTGCTAATCAATTGTTGGATTTACACATTAGGCATTCCCAGTCTAAGGTACCTAATAGCAACGGTGAGAATAGAAACATAAACAATAATATTATTATTTTTCATAAAAATGAGATGAACGAAAAATTAAACAGGATGCATAACAGCAGTTGACAATAGCAACAATAAATAGACTAATTATTTATTACAAAAGATTTAAACCTTCTAACTTTATCTTTACAAATAATAATTCACCTCCTAGAAAAAATTAGATCAGGCAAATATTATTTACGAATTTAAACAAAGCAACACTTGATAATATTAACTTTGAACAGGGACATAATATCTTGACTGTGTTTTGAAAAATGAAAACATTTTATAAAACATACATACAACAAAAACTATTTCTTAATTTGACTGTTAAAATATAATCCTTGAAAATGGCTAAATGTATAGCCGAAAGCGTTCTGATAAAAAAAACATTAGGTCAGTTATTATATAATTTATCACCGGAAAAGAAATAAAAGTTATCAGATCGCATGAGAAATTGTATAAGAAACTAAATAAAAACACCTTGTCTGTCGTTTTCAATGAAATGTCCATATATATATATATATATATATATATATATATATATATATATATATATATATATATATATATATATATATATATATATATATATGTGTGTGTGTATATGTATGTACATATATAAAACAACGAAAAGGATAAAATTCAAATGTTCCTAAAATTAATTTAATAAAGGGGTCGATACAAGTGTAGGGGAATAAATATTTATTATAAACGGTTACATTATAACATACAAGTTACTACGACAATATTGCATATTTTGTTTTGACGTTTACACGTTTGCCATCATTGTTAACTACCTCATGTGACGTGTTAAACCTCGAAATAAAATATGCAATTTGTAGTAGTAACTTGCATGTTCTAATGTAACAGTTTATTATCTATCTCTCTTTATCTCTCTCTCTCTCTCTCTCTCTCTCTCTCTCTAAATTTTAACTGTAAACAAAAACAGGGATTTATAATCAGTCACGTGTTCCAGAAAATATAGCTTTTATAGAAATCAAAAATAATATCCGCTCGAATATATCCATTACGTTCTTACAAAATATCCACCTTATGTGAATAATGTTTTGGGATTAGCGAATTAACATTAATGCAACACAATAACTGAAAGTAGACTAATTTTGTAGACAATATATAAAGAAGAATCTCTTCACTGTGAAAATAAATAGAAATTTTGTTTTTAAACTTGAGAACGGAAATCTATCAAAATGCACACAATATTTATTAACCAAGAAATACAAATATTTTTTTTGAAATGCAACCAAATTCTTATACTTGGAAACACATGCAAATTCAGTTTGCACTAACTTTCATCACTGCACGGCGCTTGTAATTAGTTATTTAAAAATTACTAATTTATGGAAATTTCTCTTGGCGTATTTCTGTTTTGTACCTAAATTAGGTTAGCAAAAAAACATGAATTTATTAGTGTTAATGGCAATGGACACTATATTATATACGTTCAGTTCTGTAGTTATTCACATAAGGACATTGAACAAAAAATCAAACCCTTTTTTTATACTGAATAACAAGAGCAGTTGTCGTAGAAATTGTTATAAGTACGATTCCCCATTTATGGACTATGAAATAAAAAAGACGCGCTTAATTCTGTAGCAGGAGTGCTATATGGCAGTAGATTCTAAAGAAGTTTCTCACAGAAGAAGACGAGACTTAAGCAAACATAGTTCTACAGAAGAATGAACACCATGGCCGGATTTTGTAAGGAAGGAGGATTTCAAAAGAACGCTTATACTTACAATCGCTAAGTGACATACTGCGCATATATTAAGAAATGTCTTTTTGGGAAATTTGACCCAGGACGTATTGAATGGATCAAGAGCTTATAAACACAGGAAGTAAACTACATAATTAGCATGTGTAAATGGATGGCAGAACAGGAAGTAGGAGGGATAGTAAAAAAAAGGAACAGGAAGTTGTGACTAGACCTGATCGTCCACGCTTTGAAAAAAGATGTCATAAAGAAGAATATCGAATAAAAAACAATAGATAATTCCAACTAGTGATACCACGATTTAGGTGAGCGCGTCCAAAAGTGTAGATTATCTGTGCCTGAAAGAAGATCTCTCATCTGAATTACTTCCCGGTGGGAGACATACAGGATTGTAAAATTCAATGACTTCAAATCAAAGCTAATAACATTTCATCCTCACCGAGCAGGCCTTAAATTCTGTCCTGTCATAATAAATCTGTTATACTCTCAACAGATTTGAGCTTCTATTATAAGATAATTTGGTCCCAAACCTCAAATGTAACTTAAATATACAATTCATGGCTAATGTTGCTTGATAATGTTCCTTTCACGAATCCAGTAAGTATTTGACACATGTTGCTATACTCTAACTTTTATAAACTCAAATCAGACTGAAAATAGTGTTCTACTGTCATATCTGGGGTAAAGCTACACAGTATTCACTTTCTAGTTTGGGCAGGGTTCAAAAGCGTAATATTTATTTGTAGATAGAGAATATATTTTTCACTCTACAGGCAATTTGCCACATCGCAAACCTCATAGCTACTCTATTTCTATGGCAAATGTTCTGAATAGATACATTCCTTAGTTCCCTCAGTTTCATCTTATATGTTTATAAATCTACCATTCATCCATGCCTTGAATATTTCTGCCCATCTTCTCAGCTGTTTCTGCTGTGTCTTCAGAAATTATTGATAAAATACAAAGAAGAATGTGCATAGTTATTTGATATGAACTGGAAACATTAAGCTTCAGTCACTTTTCTACCGACGCAAAGTATTGCTAATGTACGTTTTCTATAAATACTTTCAATTCTTCTGGTGAACTTATCTCTATGGTACCTAGACTTTCCAAATTTAAGTGCAGTACTGGTTTGGCGGAAAGGTCTCATTTTACTATTGAAATGGCTATATAAGGGCATATGTCTATATCAACAGTTTCTTCTCTCAATCTTCTCGCTAGTGTAAATTTCTTATGGTCCTCATGCATCCTAGTCATCGTTGATCTTAAAAAATAAATAAATGTAATGCCGATCATTATCTTCTGTTTTCCTAATTCCTATTTTTTTATTGTTCATTCTACTTAAAAAAAAACTTTTCTGATGATGACTCACACGCTGTAAACACTTTACGTCGTAGTGACTTTATTACTTTGAGCGGTTTAAGTGATTTAAGATATAGATTCAATCCTTTGCAACTAAGACCTGCCATACAACTTCCACAAAATCGAATCATCCCTGTTCCCTTCATATTCACGTGGCAAAAAAGAGATTTCCACTCTGAAATTATCTTCTCTAGAAACGCTAATTGATTGGGAATATTCTTCTCCGATCTTTAATCATAACCAATTCAATTCATGATAGACTTTTAACAACGTGATTTATTGAACACTAGCAGCATGGTCCGGCGATGTCCGTGTTTGATTTAAAAATCGTACGATTCATACAGCAATCGCTATCATAATATATTTTTGCCCTTCCTTGCTTTTAAAGGAGTGCCCTTTGCCGTGCTGATGTTGCTACATGCTTTACATCTTGCCTATCTCACACTGCGAATTTTTTCTAAGCTGTATACTAAACATTAAATCTGTTACGAAAAAAAGAACTAAACAAAATGAACACAAAACGATCAGCTTTAAAAAAAGACTCGTAACTGGAAAAACCGAATGAAAAAATAATGTTAACAACAAATATTTTTCCCACCCAAACCAGTTCTGCGGAACCAGAATCAACATTGAGTTTAAGCAAGCGAATGAGCCGATTGGGGTAAAGTGCCATGCAGATTAAAATTTTTCCCACTTGTGAGGTATGCAGCTATCGATTATTTTTTGCATGTTAGCATGCTAGTTATCATTCGTGTCAGTCAGCTGTTGTCTCTCACTCTGGCCAGTAGAAATTTGGCCGAAAGTTACTTAAACACTGCCGTTGAAGCATGAAAAAATCGATTATTTCCGCTATCGGTGGGAGCTGGGAAATGCAAAGTCGGTCTTAGCCTTTCCGCTAACTTGAAGCATGTGCATGTAAATTTTGGTGCAAATCCGTCGAAAATTGAGGCCCTGCATTCGTTACACACACACACACACACACACACACACACACACACACACACACGCACATCCTGGCTTTGATAGATAGAGATTTAGCTTGTATTAGCTTGTGGTTTTACTGTATACGATACGAACAGCTTGATTTTTTACTTTTCCCATGATCTGCGAACACTTTCTTAAGTGCACCTTAATGTGTACAGTGTTTTACAAAAATTGTCTGTGAAATCATTATCGATTTTCCGAGTTATATTTTAAATATATAATGCACAACGGACGTCTTCTGACAGTCTAATCAAAACATCGTACCTGTTAAAGTGTCATTTTCATATAGGCGTAGTTAATACAATAAACCTAATATAATACTGCTATTTTATCTCTATTACGGTTCTGCAGTTTTAATTCATTTTGCACCTATATTGTTAGCAATATAAGTACGTAGCGAAGATTAAACACAATCAAAGTCAAAAGAAAATCCTTTATACGATTTATACCTACAGTGATTTCCCGATTGTTCCTGTCATTGAGTTAAATTTCCTTTGGTTATTCGTTTACAAGCACAATATTCGCAATATATATCAGAGAAATAGGTGTTTACCTCATTTATACTCGGACTGTTGTCTTCATGTTTATTTCTGTTGCCACAAAACGAAACGTTTTGATTATAACAACAAAGATGACGGCATTTGCTCAAATTGAATAATTATATCCAATTAGTAGAGAGAGGAGTTGGTATGCTAATGGAGTCAGTTGAAAATTGGTACAGATGACAAAACATCTGACATAACTATACAGATATAGTGACCTAAAGCTGCTTCCAGTAGGCATATCAATCAATTATTTCAAAGGAGAGCACATTTGGTAATAGAATGAGCTGGGAACCCCATACTGAGTGAAAAGATTCTCCGCGCACGTAACATTCTTACTGTAACAAGAAAACTGAAGGCAATATTCTGATTAAAAAAAAAATGCATGATTCTGATCACAGAAATTCACAGATAAAATAAAAATAACGAAAGAGGACATTCAGAAAACATTCTCTGAAAAGTAAATACTCTGTTTTATGTCAGAAACTCGAAATTCCATCTCTTGACCTATTCTGGAAAGACAAGAATAATCCAGAAAATATTTGGGAGGAAACCGCTGTCATACAGACAGGAAAGTAATTTAGTTAATACGCACAAAATAGAAATTGCTGTCAGACAAGAATTTGACTTGTCACTGGTATTATGCAAATTTTGCACCGATGCGATCATGACATGATTTGAGAGATATACAAATATTTACTATTCGTGGACCTAATCTTAAAAACAGAAGATATACAGATCTCACATCATTGATAGAAAACATAGGAAGGAAAAAGGATAGGATTAACCAACAAATGTAGAAAGATGAAAGACATGAGTGTCAGCAAGAGAAAAACTCTAAGATGAAAAAATGTAATCTTGGACGTGTCGTAAAGGAAGACGAAAAATGTGATACCGAATTCCTAAGACGTATTGAGATCTACGCATAATAATATATAATACATTTCGTAAGCAACAAAGAAAAGACTACGAAAATGCTATGACAGATCATTACTTCTCTCTTGTAGCGAATGTTTTAATGTTTCTTCTCAGAAGAAGACGAGACATTACAAAACTGAAACATGCTTCTACAGAAGAATGAACTTCGTATATGGAATATGTAAGAAACAAGGAAAATTTAAGAAAATGGAAAGGAAAAGTTCGATTATAGATTTAGTAAGCGAGAGAACGTAGAAACTTCCAGGAAACATACTGAGGAACGAAGGCTTGGGGAATTTAATACTCAAATGTCACACTGAAAGCAAGAGGGACAGAGGAAAAGCGCGACTAATCTACTTACCGATCTTATGTAAATGGATAGCAGAAAACGGATTGTGAGATAAAAGGAAAATGCAAACCTTTCTAAGATCTACAAATTATAGGAAGTTGTTGATAGTCATAACAAACATGTCATGAAGTGACACGGCACATAAAAGAAGTATAATAGCACAATTTCTTCTTTGCAATTTCAAGAAAATAAATAAATTTCAAAAGAATCATTCAACTGTAAAGATAATACGTAACGCTAAATTTCAATCACTTCAATCATTTTTCATTTGAAAAATAGCGTAGAATTTCAAAAATTTAGACAAATCTGATTCACCATCTTGCTATAAATGTTATTGATGATATTAGCCGTTTACAAATAAGAAAATATTCGGCCTTCATTGACCGAGCAGCCAATAATTCTGTCGGTTGTAATACATAAAACCTTTCTTTAAAAAAAATTTTTATGAAAATCCGATTAACTAATCCAGCAGCTATTATCGCTATTTCCAGAAGGGACTGGGGGGTTCCTTCCTAACTTTTTGTTTAAGGGAGTGCGGAAAGTAAAGACTTGATTCTCTTCGAGTTACACGTTATATACATTTTAGTTGGAAGTTCTAATATGATCTGATTTCTGTTATTTGGTACAATTCTTTTTGTGTGGTTCTGCAACGTGAGTTCCTTATATTCGGAGAAGGATTGTCTTCGCCAAAATCTTCAGGTTTCACTCACTCAAAGCTATATTAACCATTGAAGGTAGATGCTCGTGTACTTCTGACAGATCAGATATGGTTTTTGCGCCATACATGATGTCCATCTGTCTTGATTTAAGAACATTACTGGATTTTTTAAACTGATATTTTGGTTTTATTGCAATTTGTGGTGTAAGGCAAAACCACTTTTATCGAAGACTATATTCAATTTTCTTGTCTGTTATACTATTTTCAAACTGATCTATCTATTCAGAGAGTTAAAATATTTCGTAAAGAATTTGATATGAAGATATCTGGATAAAAAAAATATGACTGCGTAATTGATACTTTGCACTCATATAAAGAATTATGCTTATTTTATTTTTCTGACTTTCCTATTCGTATTTAGACGACTAAAATGCATCAGTCCGACTGCAGCTTTATTTGCAAGCGATTTAAGAATACTTACCCAATATCAACAAGGATGTTATCCAATAATGGGAGAGTTATTTGATTATCGTAGAAAGACATGATCTCTCATACCAATTTTTGGAAGAAGCATAAGTTTCTTCCCTGTCACAAATCAATTAATATTTCGGATGTTTGACTTATTCCAATGGTGTGTTAGAGCATATCGTAAATGTCTGGCAGATATCAAAGTACACACACACACACACATATATATATGTGTGTGTGTGTGTGTGTACTTTTGATATCTGCCAGACACACACACATATATATATATATATATATATATATATATATATATATATATATATTTAACCAGACAAGTAGCAAATCTAGTTTAGCTTCAGGCAGTTCAGAGGAAATACGAAACTAAGTTAATATAAATTTTAAAATCGTCATGTGCCTTCACATATGCCTTCACACAATGTCGCCATATGCCTTCACATGAAACCTTCGGAAAAAACATAAACTAAAGAAATGCAGAAAGATGGAAATGTGAATTTTATATTTGAGAAAAAAACAACATTTTCTAATAAATGGTTTTTAGAGGTCATTGTCATTATTAATCTTCATATTTTCAAATGACCATTCTAGAAAATATTAAGCTGGAAAGCAGTAGCTGTAATAAAGAAAATATATGACTTGAAACGAACGGAGCGTACAAACACTGAAACGTTGTAATAAATATGGCGACAGAGATGAGGTCCGAATAATTTAACTAGTGTACATAATACCTCATCTCAGAAATATAGACAGATCCCATAAAAGACTTACGGCGACCATGCACTGTCAAAACACCATGCCAGATGGTTTAGATGTTTCAGAAATAAAAATTTTGATGTTGAATATAGAGAACGGTCTGGCACAACGAACAATTTTAAAGACGAAGAATTGGAGGCATTATTTCATGAAGATTCCTGTCAAGCGCAAACTGGACATGCAGAATCATTAGGAGTTGATCACACAACAGTATCGAATGTTTGAGCACTAGGAATCATTCAAAAGCAACGATATTGGGTACCGTACGTGCTGAAGCCGAGAGTCCTCGAACAGCCTCTTGTCCCCTGTGAACAGCTGCATCAATTGCAGAATAGGAAAAGTTTTTTACATCATATCGTGAGCGGCGATTAAAAGTGGATCCACTAAGATCACCCTGAGCGTAGAAGATCCTGGAGTAAGCATGGCCATGCATCAATATTGGAGGCAAAGCCGAATATCCATAGTTTGAAGTTTCTCCTCTGCATTTGGTGGGATCAGCTGGGTGTGGTTTATTATGAGCTGCTCAAAACGACTGAAATCATCACGGGAGATTGTTATCGATAACAGTTATTACGTTTGAACCGAGAATTGACGGAAAACGGTCGCTATACGAGCAGAGACAAGACAAAAGGTTTTTTTTCCACATGACAACGCTAGGCCACTAATTGCAAATCGTTTGAAAACATACTTGGAAACTCTTGAAGGGGAAATCCTACCTCACCCACCAATTTCACCTTACATTGTCCTGTCTTATTATTACTTGTTCCGGACGATGGCACATGGCCCTGGTCGGGCGGATATTTCATTCGTATGAAGATGCCCAAAAATGTGTCGACTCATGGTTATCCTCAAAAGACCCCTCGTTTTAACAACATGGAATTTAAATACTGCCAGAAAGTTGGACAAAAGTAGTGGCTAGCAATGGACAATAATTTCAGTGACATATTTCTTACTAAATATTTTAAATAAAACATTAATATTCATGTAAAATCAACGAGAACATATTACAAGAAAAACAAAATGTAGAAACGTCTAGCAACATTTCAAATATTAACTTTTATTAACCAAAAATAAATTACAGTCATTAAAAAAAATAAACAACTTTGTAACTATTTGTTATTAAAAAGAAAGTATTTAACATATTAAAAATGATCCCTTCATGTTCTCGGCACGCTGAAACCTATCAGCAACACTCTAAAAACTATGCTATACACTTCTATATTCATTTTAGAAAATCTATTTGAAATTGCTTCTTTCAATTCAGGTATTATTTTCAGTTTGATGCTATAAGAAAGATATTTCAATATATCCCACAAGAAAAAATCTTGTTTTGTTATTGTTACGGGACATTACCCATACTAACATAATGGACTATTCAATACGTAATAAGTACTGTGCCTCAAGAGGAAGCAGGTAGTTCAGTCCGAAAGCGGGAGACCGGCAGATCGGTTGAACTCTCTGCCTTCGGGCGGGGAGGAACACAAACGAGGCTACGCCGGAGGGCGGAGTCTCTTTCGGAGAGGTAAACCGACCCTGAACCCGATTATACGGGTTCAAGGGCCTATTTTTGGCCGAGCCCACGCGCTCAGAGATCTCACGTTAAACCGGCCCTGTGCCACATGATACCCTCGTGGGGGGGTGTGACTAAATACTATTCAGTCTGAAGTCGGACGACCGGCTGATCGGTTGAACTCTCTGCTTTCGGGCGGGGAGGAAGACGAACGAGGATACGCCGAAGGGCGGAGTCTTTTTCGGGGAGGTAAACCGACCCTGAACCCGTTTATACGGGTGCAAAGGGCATATTTTTGGCCGAGTCACATGGTACCTTCGTGGTGGGGAGGGGTGACTAAATACTGCTACGTCTGAAGTCTAGTGTTCAGTCTGAAGTCTGGAGTGAGGTCCGTCAGGAGTCTGTCAATCAGTCAGAGCGAGTCAGTCAGTTGAATCAGCGGCAGTCCGAAACAGAGTCGCGTTCAGACAATTACTACTAAACCTGATTGTTCGTACTAACACTTTCTACTTTTCTATATATATTCCTGTTTGTAATATATCTGCGTTATTCCATATCCGTGTTCGAGTTCTTCTTTATTGGTTCTACCTTGGACTATCACCCAGGGTACAAGGAACCGGGCCATAACAGTGACGACGAGCGTTTCGATCTCATTCGCTGGAAGATATTTTTTTTGTTTGCCACAGCATAACAGTGGCGACGAGCGATTCGAATTCATTCGATGGAAGAGTAAAAAAAAATTCGTTTGCCACAGCATAACAGTGGCGACGAGGAAACCAACTCTCTACGCGTGGGACGAAAAAACTAAAAATCTACGTCTTAAGAAATACCGAAAACTTATTCGGGACCGACGAATTGTGGGATCTACCTATTAGCACCTTCTGACAGAATGTAAAAAGCTTATCAACCGAGGCACACAAATGAAACGGAAAACTAAATCGAGTTTCCCCGAAGTATTTTCGGCAGGTCTCGGAAGATACAAGAAAATGGCAGCTAATATCAAAATAAAGGATAACGTTTAACCTATTTTTAAGAGAAAAAGGAGTGTATCGTTTCTGTCAATAGAAAAGATTGACCAAGAATTATCTAGACTCGAAAATACGGGCATATTTATAAAAGTAGAGTACAGCAAATGGGCCGCAGCGACAGTCTACTTTAAGAAGAAATCAGGAAAAATTCTAGTTTGTGCTGATTTTTCTACAGGTTTGAACGAAGCAATAAATGACTACCACTATCCGCTACCTAGTCCTGAAGAAGTATTCACTAAATTAAATGGCGATAAATACTTTTCAAAAATTGATCTAAGTGATGCCTACCTGCAAATTCCAGTCGATGAAGAAAGTTCAAAGCTATTATGCATAAACACACACAAAGAATTGTACAGATACCAAAGACAACCATTTGGAATTAAAATAGCGCCGGCTATTTTCCAGGAGACAATTGATACGATGCTGGCAGGACTACAATACAGAATAGCATATCTGGATGACATATTGATTAATAGCGACAGCGTTGAACAACACTAGAAACATGTACAAGAAGTGTTTAAGAGAATTCAAAGCTATGGATTCAATGTGAAAGAAAATAAGTATGATTTTTTTCATGAGGGACATTAAATATCTTGGCCATATAATAGACCAAGAAGGTAGACGACCAGACCCTGAAAGGTCTACAGCAATAAAAAAATATGCCAGTTCCTAAGAACATAACAGAACTACAAATTTTCTTGGATTAGTAAATTACTACCAGGAATTCATACCTCAAATGCATAAACTTCGCGCACCATTGAACGAACTGCTAAAGAAAGAAAAAGTTTGGCAGTGGACAGATCAATGCCAGGAAACTTTGGAAAAAATAATCAAGACATTAACATCGGATTTATTTTGGGCACACTATGATCGTAAACTAGATATTATTGTAGCAAGTGATGCGAGCGCCTACGGTCTCGGAGCGTGTATATTACATAAAATGCCAGATGGGACAATAAAACCTATCGCACATGCTTCTCGAACCCTACTACCAGCGGGGAAAAATTATTCACAAATTGAGAAGGAAGCTCTAGCAATTATCTTCCTAGTAACAAGATTCCATAGATACGTCTATGGTAGACACTTTACTCTGCAGACGGATCACAAACCGTTAATAAAAAATTTTGGTACAAAAAATGTCTACCGGTGTACACAGCATATAGGCTACTTAGATGGGGAACGATTCTTCCGAACTATAATTTCTGATTGGGATATTTACAAACGAAAAGAATCGGGCACGTGGATAGTCTGTCAAGACTTATACCAACAAAGACAGAACCATTGGAAGATACGGTAATCGCAGCCCTTAGAAATGAAGAAGACATAAGAACAGTACTATGTTGTACAGCCAGAAACCTCCCGGTCACATTTCAAGACATAAAGAATGAAGCCAAAAATGACGAATTTATTAATGAAACAAAAGCAAAAATAGCAGAAAAAATGAGGAAATTTCGGACAGGTTTCTCTATGCGATAATATGCTACTTTACAACGAAGTGGGGTTGTAATCCCCAAAATTTTACAAAAACGGATACTAAAGGATTTCCTCAGAGGACACCCGGGTAAAAATAAAATGAAGACGCTAATGCGAAGCTATGTATATTAGAAGAATATGGACCAGGATATTTCTTAAATGGTGGAAATGTGCAAGGATTGTAATTTAGCAGGTAAAGCACCGCCAATCATACATAAGCCTTGGACTTAAACTGATCGTCCAAGGTCAAGAATACACGCAAATTATGCAAGACCAATTGGCGGGTTCTATTATTTAATCATAGTTGATAGCCACAGTAAATGGCCGGAGGTGTTTCGGTGCAAAAACCCTACTAAAGAAACGACCATAAATTTCCTCCAGGAGCTATTCGTTAGGTTTGGCGTAGAGGACTGTTTAGTAACAGATAACGGAACGCAATTCACGTCAGCAGATTTCCAAGAGTTTTTAAAAATCTACAGTGTAACCCGGATATAAGAGAGTTGTCGGGATCGGAGAAGAAGTCTCTTATATCAGGGTTTCTCTTATATCCGGGTTTGGTCTATTTTATATACATTAACACAGGCTCTAATTTGGGACCAGAGAAAATCTCTCTTATATCCGGGTTTCTCTTATATACGGGTCTCTTATATCCGGGTTACACTGTATCAAGTAAATCATATAAAATCCCCGCCCTACCATCCAAGATGAAATGGACAAGCGGAGAAATTCGTGGATACCCTCGAAAGAGTATTACGAAAACTGTACGATGTGCATACGGAGAAAGCATTACAGCAATTCCTACAGGTATATAAAATAACGCCAAATAATGCGACACCATCAACATTATCACCAGCAGATATCATGTTTGCTAGGAAAATCACATCAGCGTTCGATAAATTACTACCAAGGAAAACAAAACAAGTAACACAGTCCTACACACCAAAACGAAAATTCCTCCCCGGGGAAAAGGTTTTTTTAAGGCATACAAAAATAATACCTCTTGCTGGTTAACAAGGGATAATTGATAAAAGAATTGTCAATATGATGTACATAGTTCAAGGAAAAAAAATTCTCACACAGAAGACACGTAAACCAAATAAGGAAGAGACCGTTACAGGATGCTAACGATCCACCTCAAGAAGAGGTATTGGACACCATTTTCGACACATTCGATATAACAAGATCGCAAATAATGCCAGAACCAAGAAATTTGTCTAGAAAAAGAAAATTTACGGAACCTTTGGAAATAGGTCCAAAGAAAAAAAGAAATTAAAATACACCTGCTACGCAAAATTTTCGGAAGGTGAATTTTACGGGACCTTACCCATAATAACATAATGGACTCTTCCATGCGTAATAAATACTGCGCCTCAAGAGGAAGCAGAGAGTTCAGTCCGAAGTCGGAGGACGGGCTGATCGGTTGAACTCTCTGCCTTCGGGCGGGGAGGAACCCAAACGAGGCTACGCCGAAGGGCGGAAGCTCTTTCGGGGAGGTAAACTGACCCTGAACCCGTTTATACGGGTTCAAAGGGCATATTTTTGGCCGAGCCTACGGGCTCGGAGATCCCATGTTAAACAGGCTTTGTGCCACATGATGCCCTCGTGGTGGGGTGACTAAATACCGTTCAGTCCGAAGTTGGGTGTCCGGCTGATCGGTTGATCGGTTGAACTATCTGCCTTCGGGCGGGGAGGAACCCGAACGAGGCTACGCCGAAGGGCGGAGTCACTTTCGGGGCGGTAAACCGACCCTGAACACGTTTATACGTGTTCAAACGGCATCTTTTTAGCCGAGCCCACGGGATCGGAGATCCCACGTTAAACCGGCCTTGTGCCAAATGATGCCCTCGTGGGGGGAGGGGTGTAACTAAATACCGTTCCGTCTGAAGTTTCGAGTTCAGTTTGAAGTCTGGAATGAGATCCGTCAGAAGTCTGTCAGTCAGTCAGAGCGAGCGAGTCAGTCAGTCGAGTCAGAGGCAGTCCGAAACAGAGTCGCGTTCAGACACTTACTTCTAAAGCTGATTGGTCGTACTAACACTTTCTACTTCTCTGTATATATTCCTGTTTGTAATATGTCTGTGTTATTCCATATCCGTGTTCGAGTTCTTCTTTATTGTTTCTACCTTGGACTATCACCCGGGGTACAAGGAACCGCACCATAACAGTTATGTCAGTTGATCTTGATGGCCACTCAATTGTTCCACATCTTTCTATCCACCTCAGCTCACAATAAAATTTTAACAATTCCCGAACGCTTTAGGCATCGTTAATAATTAATCTTATGCCATCTTAAACTACTGTATTTTTTCCCCACGCTGTATATAGCAAACTTTTTATAAGATAAATTTTAAAGCTTTGAGGTATCAACCAGTGCATCTTGCTTAATTCTGAACTTCTTTTATTCTCCTACTATTCCTACTAATCATACTAATTTGGACTTATCTAAGTAATGTTAAACTTTCTGCTGAGCTTCCAAAATGTTTATCGTAGGGTCGAAATCAGGAACAATATGCGTTAACGCTTTACATTCGGAATCATAGTTTTATTTTTTATTGAAGAAGTAGAAGAAAAATAGGTGTGCTTTGTTTATCATTCACTTAATATACAGGTTTTATTCTATACGGCTGAATTGATATAGTTATAATTACGAGTTCTGTGAGCATTTCCGGAGATGCATTTATTTCAGGTCATATAGTTATTGATTTCAAAAATTAAAAAAAAAAATTCAAATCTTCAATGTAGCCTCCTCTCACTTCAATGAACTTGTTCGTGAAGCCCTCATGGATGCCAACTGAAGTTAAGGTGCCCAGGACACCTTTTATCAACTTTGTTCATCTTCTCAATGTGTTCACAACGACTGCTCTCTGTGGTTTTCCTTCAGTTTGGCAACAACTGAAATTCACTGGGTGGACGATCTGAACAGTCGGGAAGATGGAGTACAGTTTTGATATTCATCGTTGTTAAAATATATTGCACCGGGAGATTACAAATTGTCTTCGCATTCTGACTACATTCTGTAAACTGTCAACTGTGGTAAATAGGCATGGGTGGGGTTCAAATATTTTTTCCAGTTTCTTTTAATATGAAATAAAAAAAGTTGGAAGGTCAGATTATTAGATTTAGAGTTTGGGATACTGGCTTTCTTTCATAACTTTAAAGATTGTGTTAATTATTTCTAAGTTTCATAAATAACCTTTTTCGATATCATCAGTTTTCAAGTTTGTATCAAGCTGGGGACAAATCTATTTATTCCAAAGATTGACCTGTTCTATAAAGGCAAATTATCAGCTAGGCAAAAAATGAGCAACAATTTTTTGTTAACTGGGGCAATGGATGTCTTGTTAATTCTAACAAATTAAACTGCTCTTTTAAATCGTCTGAGTGAAATTTTTTCCCCTACCATCAGCATAATTTAATGGTAGCCTCTATGAGCGTGACACGTTGCACCTTCTCGGATTTACTTTTTCCTTTGATATGCACTAGAAATATTATATTGAATCAATTACTAGGTATGCAGCTAGAAAATGGGGTTCACCGTGTTGTGCTACACAATTTCTCACGCCAGAAACTATCTTACCTTTTTATAAATCTACCATTCGTTCTTGCTTTGAATAATGAGGCTAGATGTGGTTTGGAGCTCCTGATATATATTCAGAGACTCTTGATAAAATCCAAAGAATAATTAGTAATGTTATTTGAGCTGGCAACTTAGTTTCATTATATCTCTCACCGCACATTCATATATTTGTTTTCCACAAATATTTTCATGGTAATTGTTTTGATGAAATTTCTTCTATTGTAGCAAGATATATGAATTTAAGATATATGAATTTAAGACCAGTACTTGATGTGCGTTGTGGTGTAATGGATATAGGCTCAGGGAGAGAACTCGGAGAGCCGAGTTCGATTTCCAGTTCAGTTCGTTAGATTAACTTATGCACAAATACCCTTGGGAAAGGTATAAATCCATCTCTATACGAGTTGATTAGCAGGATAGACTGGTGACTTTAGGTTTGGTTGGCAAACGGTCTACGGTAGGAATAAATGGCCACTTGCTGCGAGAAAAATCCGCCTCTTCAGTCATGTATCGACAGACAATTTGTCGTCCAAGCGTGAATCACGTATGGAACTTAACTGACTGTCTGAATAGATTGACCACAAAGTCTCGTCATTTTACGGTTAAAATGATAAGACGTAACAGTAACTTCTATGATAGGAGTATTACATTCTGCACTTCTTGCTTATGGAACTCTCATCCGGGTCACTGCTTCCTAGTTAACTTTTATGAACAAAGATTTAAATTCAATATAATTAGCTACCGTATGTCTTCGTAATTCTTGTTCTTTTACTGTTCCCTATCTTTAATAGGTTTTTGCTCATTTTCTCTAAAACTCAGCAAGCTCTCGCGTTGAAGTGGCTTTATTGTTTGATTGGTGTGGAAAGGATAAAAAATGAGTAATGATATAATATAACTGTAATAAATCTCGGACAGCCATAACTGCCAAAAAAGAATCAAAACTCCGGGAAGGCACATGTTTTTAGATAAGTTTACATTCTGGAACTTTCCAGGTAAGAGCTCTGCAGTATTTTCAGATTAAACTGCATTAGTATTCTGCTTTTGTTTTAGCTTCAAAACAGCAAACACTACTGAAATGTGAGAGATTATAGAAGAAAAAAAACAATTAAATTCTAAGTATAACCTCTCGGCTATGGCTCCGAATTAATCAGAGAACTCTAAGGAGATTTAGAGAAGAATCTAAATTTTTCAATCATCGTTATCGTTTATAATCATCGTTATTTGTATAAAAAGAAAATCTTATTCGTATAGAAATAGCTATGATTATAGCAAAATAATCAGCAACATTACAACTGATAAAAGACATATAATAATATTAAGTGTGTCAGCTTCGACCTGAATGTCTGTTTCACATCTATAAGTCTATCCTTCTTTCGTGAATTGAATAAACTTACCAAATCTGATCTAGTAATTCTCCGTTGTGTCACCTTTCACAAAATCCAAGGAAAAATCGTTATCTGCTATGTGGATAGACATCCTTCACAAAATCCAAGAAGAATTGTTATCTGCTGTGTGGCTAGACATCCTTCACAAAATCCAAGGAAGAATCGTTATCTGCCCTTTCGATTTCATTCATTTACCATTAACATAACGTCACTTCCCATTATATTTCCTATAAATATTTTTTATGACAATTGTTCTTATAAGCTTTCAAATTGGATAGTTAGAATTCGGGAATTTAAGCGGAGTACTAGATTGGCACCTAAGTCTTAACATTTTAAAGTTGAAATTGCTACAGGTAAGAGGACATGCAATGATACCAGCAAAAAAAAATGCAATATGAGTACTGGTAAAAATGGTTGCTGAAGAGATTACGTTTGTAAGTCCTAGAATTTAATACAAGGACACATAGCATAGTGGATAAAGGCGTCAGTTTGATCCAGTGATAGGACCCAAAAGGGTGTGAGTTCAATACCTGGTAAAGGCGATACCTGGTTAAAGCGGTGAAGAACTAGGAGAGGGGAATTAACAGGAGATAACTGATGACATCCATTAGACATAGCACGTAGAACTGGAACATTCTACCATGGCGAACGAAATAAGGGCTTCAGTTCGACACTCCAACCACCTGAAGAAGGGCGAATACACAAAGTTATGTCATACCACAAGCGTTCCTGGTGAAATCAACTGACGCGATTCCTGGGCCGCTCGAGAAACAGGAAGCGAAATCTGTTGCTCATATCTAATTTGAAATAAAACCTAATGGTAAACGACATATCCAGTTATTGTAAAAATTATAATTAATAAGTAAAACTTAAGTATTTTAAAACGGGGAGTGATTTTTCAATAACCTTGTATATCTATCTTGCTATAGACGTAGAGATAAATCAGTTATTTGTACAGTTTGGACTGTATTTCTGATTCTCAATAAAAATTTGAATATACATTATCTAATGGTGGCAGAGTTCTTTCGGCTAAACTGTTATAACGGCTCATAAACGCCGTCAACTCAGTTTAAATCTCATATTGATAGTATTCGACAATTTATATTCAGGGAGAAATTTAATGATTTATTGTGTTGTCGAATTTTCGAATATGCTGTTGCATATCAGGATCAAAACTGTGATAAAACTATCCCAAGTCCATGTTTGTTCTGTTGATTTGTTCATGTACTTTCGATTGCCTCATCCGTTATCAAGATCGATTCGCTGTAAGGCGTGTAGGTAATATCCCGTTGGCTCCACCCTAGTATTTTCTTGTACTGACAGGTTTAAACAGTCTAAAGTTACATCATGTGTGCATGTTGAAGGTAGCAAAACCAAGCCAAAGAGAATATTATTCGTTTTTAAACGAATATGAAATATTTGATACACGCTACAAGATGTAAACTTCTAGGATTTTGAATCTTTCCCTGCATTAGGTATTTTAAAGTGGTTTGGCATGATCCACCAATTAGGTAGTTACTTTAATGGTTATGCATAATTGGGTATGGAAGACAACTGTACATTGCCATTTGAAATAATTTTAAACTGAAAAAAGGTTCTATATTTTTGTTGTTATTTGTCTGATTTCTGATCGATCTAATCTCCGGCCTATTCTGCATATGTTTATTTACAAAAAAAAAAAAAATAATAATTATATTTTTGCTTTTCCCTCACCCCGTTGTTTACTGTATCTAGCCAGTAAGGGATATTGAAAAAAAAAGACATAATTTCGTCGAACATGGATAAAAGAATTGATTCCTAAATAATGAATCTGGTTTATTTCCTGGAAGTCTGGTGTTCTGTTTGAGCATGATAACAAAACAACTCCTTGCAAAAAGCAAAAACGAGTCATAAAGCAACACTGACAGAATGCTTTTGTAGAAACGTTTGAAATTTGGGAAAGAGTTATCGTCCGTTGGTATTAACTAGCTAACGCTTACAGTCAGGAACTGACGAATAATGATATCTGTTTAATTGTTCAGTGGTTTAGATAAATAATTATCCATCATTGTAACATATAGCAAATGATTTAGCTTTTTTGAATTATCAAATCAGAAAAAGCTAACAATAAACAATAGAACAAGAATTGTATGAGCAAACTTTTTTGTTTTAAATTACCACTGTGATTTGAAGTCGTTATATTGCAGAAAGAAATTTATCTTATTTGGTTAAGGTAAAAAGATCTGTTATATCAACAAAAGAAAATTCTCATTTTTCTTCTGTTTGTGGGGTTCCTTCATAAGTTAGGCTATCATGGTTTTCCTCAATTTCCTGTCCTTTGTAGCACTTGGTAAATATTGTCTTTACTCTATCTCTCCTAATCCCTGTTTTTTTTTTTTCAACCAAAAAAAAAAAGCAAAAGAGACTCGTTAGATATGTTATGGGCGGTTTTCATCTATTGACTTCAATATGTCTTGTGATTGTCACATTTACAAAGCCATCATTCTTCCTCATGTGTCCTAGCAATTTCAACTGTCTCTTTCTAATTCGAAATACAAGTGTTCTTTTTTGTTTATATTTTCTCTAAATCTTCGTCATTGATCACAAATTCAGTCTATGGCATTCCCAGCATTCTTATGTAGCACTATATTTCCGTTGCCTAATCTATTTTTGTATATTTTCTAAATTCAGCTTCTCTCTAGAATTTCTTATTATTTAAGCGTAAGAAAAATTAGTGGCCGATTACTATATGTATGTTTAATTATGGAATATATTTTTCACATCACCGAACGAAAAGTATTTAATTTCCCTGAAAATACATTGAAGAGAAATGGATATGAGACCCTGCCGCTGCGTAAATCTGAGAGAATGTTGTAAAATATGTCTGGTTTTACGCGTGGCTGTAAGTATATAGGCAGAAGATAGTGGTTTTTAGCATTTAACAGACTACACATTCCTTGGATTATATGCTCCGTCAACAAGGATTTGAAAAACAAACATACAGTTGAATCGCCAAGAAATTATATTTTATCAGATATTTAATGAATACTGCACGCGTTTCTTCGAAAGTAAAATAATTCAGTAAAGTAAAATTATTTCGGTAATTTGTCACGAAGAAATATGTGAAATCATGGACATAAGAAATTATAATTTGATACTGATTAAAATTCACGTGGTTTCTTAAGTATAGAATACTTGGGAGAAAATTCCAAATTCATTTGCTCGAATTAGTGGTTTCTCAACCTAGCTCCAGTAACTGAACATGAAGTTCGGCTTTATCTCAGATGTCAACCATTCAAATTACATTTATTATCAACTTCAGAGGTCCGAAGTGTTCATTATGAGGCGCATGCCTAGAGAATATTATCAAATCTACCAAGAATTTACAAAAGAAAATAAAAACGATGCAAAAATAAACGAAAATTGAATCAAAGCAGCGTGGGAATGAAGTAAACAAGAATCAATCATGATTAAATAAATCGTCCTTAATAACTTTAAAGGAGACCAGAAGTTAATCTGACCACATTGAGCGACCGTAAGAAGACTCACAACTTCTTACGCATTTGATGTACGCGCCACCGGAAACACCGAGTTAAGTCCCTTGACATTCGAGTGAAATCGGAGAACTACGTCCGTTTGTCGTTTTTTCTCAGAGTATGGCTTCCAATCGTTACTAATGTTACAAAGACGTGGCATGTCTGTTCGTTCCAACTACAATGAATTATGGTGACTTGCATTTTATTGAAGTTAGTTTATTTGTTTGCTCATTCGTTTTCTGGTCTTTAGTTTCTCTTTTTTAGAAGCCAAGGGCCAAGAAAATACGCTGTATTCTTAAATGAAAGCCAGTTAAACGAGACTGTATATCTCGGTGATTTGTGAGTCAGGCTACCAGTGGCTATTGTGTCTCTCCGTATTCGCATCTGATAGATTTCATTAAACTTATTGATAACATAGTATAAAAAATGATCTCTGAAGCAGCCTTAGGCTGAACGTTGTATCACCTTGGCGGATCGAATGAAGAGCCGACGACGTCTCATCATTCACCACAATTCAGCGATCAGCCACCAGTATTCGACTGCTGCAATTCAAAACCGTACAATAGACGTTCGTTAGTGTGGCACAACCGAAAACTCAAGAATTTTGAATTTCGCAAGCAGTGTCTTTCTGTCTGTTTTTTTTTCTCTTATTCTTTCTTTCCTTTTATTTTTATCGTTGTCGGAATTAAATCTGATATTCTCATCTATTTATTTTTGTACTTTCGCTTTCTTACATTTTAATTTAATTTCAAATGATATCTTCTTTCATCCAGATATTGTTCTCTTTCCTTAATAAATTGGTATTCCTTCTTTTCTTTATTTTATGGCTCTCTTTATATTTTCATTTCATTCAATCTTTTTATTTCGTGTTTTGCTTTAATTTTAAAATGAAAAAAAAATTGTTTTAATTTTTCCTATTTCTTTCTTCAGTTAAAATCTTTTTTCTTCTTTCCTTCATTCTTTCATTTTTTCGTTTTCTTTTTCGTTAATTATTTTTTTCTTACTCTTCCAATTTTGTTGTGGCCTTCTTTCATAATTTTTTTAATATTTACATTTCCTGTATGTGTGGAATTTTTTCTTTTTCATACCGCCATTAAGAGTATAATTTGCTTTTTTTCTTTGAATAATTTCATCGAATTTTTATTTTGGTATTTTTTATCATCGAAAATTTGTTTTCATTTCATTCATTTGAAATTACTTTATTTTTTTTCTTTCCTTGTCAGTTTTATAGCTTTCTTTTTGCTTTTTTCTTGAATCTTGAAAAAGAGCATTATGTCGTAATTCACACCGCCAGAAATTAGAAAATGCTATGCTGAACTGCTTGGCATTCGCACCAAGAACCGCAATACGAATATATATGCGTATTTGTGTGTCAGTATGGGAGATTGCAAAAGAGTTTGATGAGATTCATGATTACGAAAATTATCGTTCTGATTAGAAAAACACCCGAATTTGTTATTCAAAACCCCAAAGTCAACAACCAAGGCTACATCAATTGCCTTGAGAAGATTGTGCCGCTCTGGTTTAAGAGGGTGGCTTCTCGAAGGTCCAATGTCTGGTAAGTACTAATTGATTAAATGGGTCCTGTAGTAAGTTAGGCCAGAAGTTTCTCCATCTGATTGATAAACATTTTCCTAAAAGTAACCTACCTAGTAAAATATTTAACACATTAAAACTAAGTTATAGCTTCACCAATAAACTAATTATAAATCTACACAATAATAACAATTTAAGTCAATTTAACAAGCTGAATTATAATACAGGTTCCAAGAGAAACATTATTAATGATATTGGACATTGTAATTGTAGGAATTCTGAACAATGACCGTGGGTCAACAAATGTTTAATTAAAACTCTTGTTTATCCCAGTTCTGTCTTTACAATACAGAATCCGGCGGTTAAAAAAATTCTTTATTGGTAGCACTAAAAATTATTTTAAGACTAGGTGGCATCAACATAACTTGTCTTTCCCCAGTAGTACTTAGAGAAATAATAGATAAATTTCAAAATATTATTGGAGTTTAAAATAGAAACATAAGAGACCTAAGGTGAAATGAAGAATTTTTAAAACGGTTAGGATATGAAGAGCATTATATGAAGCGTGTTTTTTGTGTCTACATGATAAAAGCGAAATCATCAGATTTTTAAAAAGTTCATTATTAAATCAATTAACTAAAATAACAATGAATTTTAAGGATAGTTTACATTTTACATTTCAATTGATTAAACTTTAGAATTTGATAATGCTTTTTCTTATATGTGAGTTGTATTACGTTGTACTATATGTGACTTATCGTTCTATTAGGAAGATTAATCTGGATTTAATATAATTTTGTGTTAATTTCCTTTTAGTATTAGTAACACAGGAAAGTATTATAGATGAACTGGTGTTTTTATGCTATTTTTGTCATTTTACATTGATTGATTAGTGTTATTAACATCTCATATGAAGTAGGTTTATTTAGAAGCTGCATATTTGTTTACCTAATAATTTTATATGTATGAAAATTTCCTAGTTTTTTAAGGAAGCCATTTATTGATCAACTGCCAAACAATTAAGGAGGATATTCACAAAGCATATAACTTCTTTATCATTTGTTAAATTACCTCTCTAGCCACTTTTATTTCTTAAGAAACTGCATTATCTGGTTTAGATATTGTTATGTAACCAACTAGACCCACTTTAAGTTTATGTCTGGCTGCTGTTAGCTGCCCAATTAAGGTCATGACTCATTTATAAAGAAATAATTTTTTGAATTTTTTGATTCTTCACTTAGTTAAAATATAACGTACATCATATTTGTTTGCTTGATAAGAGTAAAGCCCTCAAATTCTATAGACCTTTATTTTTTCGAAAAAAGAAGTTGTATTTTGCTTTAAAATCTAAATATATCTATATAACTCGTCAGTAATTTACAATTGCCTAATGAGATACATTGATATGCATTGAAACACGATTGCAAATGCGTTGCGATTTTTATGTATTCAGTGTAATATACTAAAATATATAATGTTGCTCTACTTCGTGTTGAGCCACCTTTTACATTAAATGTTACGAACGCTTCAATTGTAATATATTCGCTCTCATCATATCTGGATATATATATATATATATATATATATATATATATATATATATATATATATATATATATATATATATGGTTATTCATTCCTTCTTTGAAGTTTGTTTCAAAGTAACAAGTATTATAAGCAAGGCACAAATTAGAAAACATTGTAAACGAGGGCAATCAACCTATTAAGTATAATCAGCAAAGATAATATAGACCTATACGATGACGGCATATTACTAAACCCAAAATCTGTAATAGTAGAAGCAGAAAAAATATAAGAAAACAAATCATAAAGAACTTCAACTCTGTAGGATTCACAATAGACATAAAATCAAATCCCATAATGGTAATCTTCTTGATGTAACATTCAATTTAAAACGATAATACATATAAACCGTATCGAAAATAATCAACACACACACACACACACACACACACATATATATATATATATATATGTGTGTGTGTGTGTGTGTGTGTGTGCGTGTGTGTGTGTGTGTCAACGAAATCTTCAAACACCCTCCTAACACATTCAAAGACATACCTGTATCCATAAACGAATGCATGTCAATGAAATCCAACAACATTAAATTATTCCACGAGGACAAAGAAATATACGAATCAGCTCTACGAAAATGTAACTATTCAGGTGAACTGGAATACACACATTAAAACAAACCAAAACACAAAAGGGAAAAGAAAGATAATCTGGTTTACTCCTCCCTACAATAATATAATAAAAACAAGAAATAGGAAAAATATTTTTCAATATAATTGAAAAAACACTTCTCCAAAAATCACAATCTATCAACAGTCATGAACAAAAACACATTAAAAATTAGTTATAGTTGCGTGAACAACATGGAGAAAACACAAAATAAACTGAACAAAGAAAATAAAAATAACAAAACAATCCATCAAAATAATACCAAAAATGAATCTCTTGAAATACAGACAACTGTCCACATAACAATACATATCTAACACTAATATAATATACACAGCGACGGTAATAAATAATAACAACTTAAACGAAAAGACGTTGATAGGAGCCGCGGAAACAATCTCCAAAGAAAGATTCACCAATCACGAAACATCGTTTTAAACCGAAAATACAATAACAACACAACACTCTCAAAATATATATGTAGAGGAAATCTTTTCATTATGAAACCCACACGGAGAAACAAAAAAAAAAAGAACTCCTCCACATTTTAGCATCAGTAGAAACTGATATCTATGCCTAGAAGTGAAATTAAAATATAATTTATCTTTAAAAGCCAAAGCAAACAATTAAACAAGAAAAAGAAAATAATAGGGAAACGCAGACACTCAAATAAATATCTACTTTCTTATATAAATACTAATATAAACATATAACCACAACATATACCCAAATAGAAACCAAATAAAAATGTACAAATACACAGAATCACCTTAAAAGACGGACACACATACACATATATGCAAGGTAAAAAAAATCCTAACCACAACGTAAAGAAATACAAAGCAGACATACACATCAACACAATAAAATAGGTGAACCCAATATAGTGAAAATAACCAATCCCACAGAAAGCAATTTAATAAAATACAGTCTAAAAGTGATCACCAAAATACAAAACACAGAGAAATCCCATATAACGTATATAGTAACAACAACAGCCACTAACGAGAAATCACAGACCTATAAAAAGATATCCAATTACACCAAACCGCACATAAATACGGCAAAATTGAGAAAGACAGTGATTACCGTTAACTGGGCTTGTTCACTCCGGGTGGAAAGGAACCTAGATGATTCTCTACCGAAGGTCAGATTCTCCTCTGGAGAGGTAGACATCTACATGACATCTCGTATTCGAAGGTCTACGGACAATTTTTGCACGAGCCAACGTGCTCGGAAATCCCTACGTAAAAAGCCCGC
The DNA here is from genome assembly GCA_903632075.3 of Acanthosepion pharaonis. Classification (NCBI taxonomy): domain Eukaryota; kingdom Metazoa; phylum Mollusca; class Cephalopoda; order Sepiida; family Sepiidae; genus Acanthosepion; species Acanthosepion pharaonis. Next base: position 2,524,634 of record CAHIKZ030005269.1, on the reverse strand, counting down.
CCTTCTGCAACATCCAGCCTTGTGGGGAGGTCTTGGATAAATACCGAAAAGACAACGAGCCCTAAAGAGTGAATATTTTATCTTGTTGTACTCACGCAACTCCCTAGTAGGCATGACTGAACGACCACCTCTAAGATGAGTGATAAACTTTTCCAAATTAATTCTAATTATGTTTTATATATATATATATATATATATATATATATATATATATATATATATATGATATTCATGTGTAATAGAAAAAGTTGAAATAAATGAAGTAAACACCAAGTAGTGACACTCAGGTTCCTGCTTATCAGCATCTTCATGTATCGTATCACAGTGTTGAACGCAATATCCACTATATATATATATATATATATATATATATATATATATATATATATATATATATTCGTTTCAACTCAATCAAGGCGGAAGCCACTAGCACGCAAGGGGTTCCAGAGAGTTGGAGCGTGAGCAAAGATGTGTGATAGAGGAAAGGATTGAAGAGAAGGATAGGGGATAGATCAAGGTATCTGGAGACGTGGATGGACATTACATTTGAATAGTTGGAGATTATAACTATCAAGAAACAGGAAAATAGGAGGAAGTTCCACAGGCTAGAAGTGCGTGACATGAAGCTATTGGAGTAGAAGAGACGGCTACATTTAACAGTTTCGACAGTGAAAGTGTGAGAGCGAGATGCCAGCCAAGTTGAAAGCTTAAATTTATGAAGTCTTCGAAAGCAGCTCATCAAAGCAGTTACCGTAAAAGTATTTGTCAAAAAGACAGGGGGCGACGGCATATCTGTGAGAGAGCAACTGTAGACGCGATGCATGATCAGGGCCGATTACATTGTATATTAGTCTCGTGGATTATATCATGGGGTTTGAGACAAACAGAAGGGTGTCGAGACCATAAATTGCAGCACTACTCCATGCAAGGGCGAATGATTGATTTGTATTTTTGAAGGATCGACTCCGGCGAGAAAAACTCCTGGAGAGGCACAGGGATCTACCTTTCATTGCGGTAGACGAAGCTCTTGACTCAATGTATTTGTTCAATCTCAGGTCAGCAGTCAATGTGAGACCGAGCAGTCGCAAAGAGCTGCTCTAGTGGAGTTGAGCGTCAGCCATTCTAGTGAGGGGTGGGACAGGGATAGTTCTCTGTGGTGAGTAATAGAGAGCGGTTTTGTTTTTAAAGCATTAAAGTTAATTAGCCAATTCCTGCCCAGTCCACCACCGATTGGAGGTACTTTTCGAGAGAGATTTGTCAGCGACACTAAATTTGTTTTTGAGTCAGGAGTAAATAGTAGTGTCGTCCGCTTAGATGCCTATTTGGGAACCTATGACGTCAGGAATATCGTTTATAAAGATAAGGAACAGAGTAGGGCTTAGGATAGAGCCGTGGGGAACACTTGCGTTCGTGGTATAGGAGCTGGAGGAGAATCCGTTGAGAATGATCTTCAATACACGGTTTGACAGTAATGATTGTATTAAGTCAAACAATCGAGCTGTAATTCCATAACCCTGAATCTTTCGAAGAAGGCCGGAATGCCAATACCTATCAAACGATTTGGAGATAACTAGAGAGACGGCAAGAGCTTCTCAATTATTATGAAGAACGTGTGTAACATCAGCTGTAGAACGAGCAAAGCGGAAATTATATTGCATTTCGGAGAGCAGATCATGAGATGTATAGTGCTTAACTACTTCGGCGTTGATTAAAGCTTCGAAGATTTTGCCGAAGAGGGGTATGAGACTAATTGGATGGTAATTAGAAGAGTCAAAAGATTCTCCAAAATTGAAGACAGGATAAATAGATGAGGACTTCAAACAGTCTGGAAAACAAGATTCATTTAGGCAGTAGTTATATAATTTGGGGAGGACAGGGCCCAGTTAAAAAGCGCAATTTTCTTCAGGAGAATGGCTGGTATCCCGTCTCGACCACTAGCCTTGTGGGGTTTTAATTTAGAGATAATGTCCAATACCGATGACGGGGTTATGCGCAACTCGCTCAATAGAGCCTTAGTTGTAAGGGGGAAATCGGATGTGGGTACACCGGAATAAATTAGTGTGTGCTCGCGCTAGCGTGCGTGCGTATTTTCATAATCGGTTTGATCGTTGTACCCTTCGGCATTTATTCAATTTTTTTTTCCGATCTTTAACGCATTCGTTTGAGAATTTCGTAACATGTTATTTGTAATTTCAATTCCTGGTCCAGTTAGTACAGAGATATAGCAGTCGAGCAATAACCGTGCTGTACTAAATAAGAACAAGATGGAGAGAGGAACAGAAACATTCTAATCCCGTACACTAAATATATGATTCACCGGGTAATTCCCTGAAACACGTAAAGAAGGCCAGAAGAGAGAAGTGAATTCTTGAGAAAATAACATGACAGATCAGGACAAAAAATAAATTGGGAACATACATATATATATATATATATATATATATATATATATATATATGGGACATTATAACGTGATTTAATGTTTAGCGAACCTGTATCTCTGCATTGATTACGATTAAGAAAAATGAGTTTGGTCCTTTCTGGATGTCCCTAAGCTTTCAGCTTTTTACCACAACTGAACTACCCTTAGAATCTGACCATAATTTTATATTGGTTCTACAATTTTTATAGATTAATCCTTATTTTAATATAATTTGCATATTATAATATAATTTAAGTTATCATTTGTATATTTTTTCTTATATATCATTTACATATCATTACCAAATTTATATTTCTTTACATCAATTTTGAGATTTCTTTTCATTATCGCTTCAGTTATAGTCTGATGTTCAAAGTCTATCTGCATAATGTTCAATAAACAAAGATAGCAAGAAGCTTATGGTCTGGTGAACCTCATAGCAACGACCAAAAGGTGAATAAAAAGATTTTTAGCTACTTTTTGCTCAATTCGATGTGGTTGGAAAATTTTCAGATGTCATTCGTTTGAGAATCCAGTTTCTCCGTGTGCAATTCTGATTTTGTCTTTCAATATCAGCCTATAGGCGATAATTAATAACTCCTGTGCGTTTACCCCCGACATCGAAAGAGAGACAACAATAATTTTGCTTCATTTTAAATCAGTCACTTATGTGACATGCGTTATATACGCTTAGACGATCATATATCTTTCGATACATGACTTACGTAGGTTGCCATTTCTGTCTACAGTAGACCATTTGCCACCCCACTGTGTCCTGCAATTTCCCATAGTTGCGGGAAGAAGATGAGGATGCATATCTTTTCCCAAGGGTATTAACACGAAAGTAAATCTAATGGATTCCTCAATCAGAGCCGCTGTCGATTACTTCACCGTGCTTCCTTACATACTTATCATAAATCTAAAAACACATTCTCACTTTATCAAATATGTTATCCATCTAAATGTCTCTCCATCGAGACTAGAAAATGTGCCAACTCTTAAGTTTTCAGAATGATCTGACCTAACTTCAACATACCGGGGGCCATTAACATTCGCTGAGTTATGTTTTGGGGAAGTGAAAATATTACAGAATAGAAAGAAAATGATTTTTGTGTTGAGAGAAGAATTGAAAACATTGAGGACACAACTAGACTACAAGATCAATAAACGCGAACATTAACATTTAAATACGTTAATATTTTGACGAAGGATAACATTAATTTCAATACAATATAATTTTCCATTTTACCTGTTTTGCTCCCATCAGTATCCCTCTGACTCTGACTATCTGCTTGTCTGCCTTTCTCCCAATCTCTCTCTCTCTCTCTCTCTCTCTATATATATATATATATATATATATATATATATATATATATATATATATATATATAAAAATTAGTGGTTAATATATATATATACACACACACACACATATATATATATATATATATATATATATATATATATATATATATATATATATACTTTAAGACTTCTCTCTGTTAAATTTTAATCCCCCTTCATTTTAGGCCTTCCTGCTCTTCTCTCGTCTGTTACCCCTCACTTGAGCTTTCATTTAGCTCTCACATTCGTCCCCCCTCTCGTTCATGCATACACTCTCTCTGATTGTTTATGATTTCTTTTTGAATTCATAGTTCTGATGAATTGGATCGTAATTATGATTCCAATGTATCAAATTATAACCATGGAATATTAGTGTTTAAGCCTTTGTATTATATATATATATATATAATGATATATATGATATATATACATATATATATTTTACGTAATGATATATATATATATATATATATATATATATATATATATATATATATATATATATATATATATATATATATATATATATATATACACAAAATATAGGGTAAAATTTTCGCTATATAATATAATATTTTAAATTTGCGCGCATGTGCGTTGTTTGTTGTTTTTTTTAATTTTGTGGACTGTACAATATCAAAGGGTCAGTTGCGCATGGTCTTTGAGAAAAAGAGCAACATGATGCAATCCACTCGTCAGAAATTTGGAAACGACAAACTCTATTGCATGGCATTCGGTCCAGAATCTCCAATAGAGACATTTCAGAGTGTTTGGGTGTCAATCCGAGAAGAGTGCAAAGGATTAGAAAATAGTTGGATGAGTCTAATGGTGATTACGTAAAGACGGCAGATCGTAAAACTGACTCTGATCGTTCAGATAAAAAAAAGTATACGAAATTGTTAGGTAACAGAAGATGTGGCACTCACAGAGCAGAAGCCTTTCGCCATACCATGTTTATTCTGCAGAATATTCTCAGCATTCTTACTACATATGCTAACTGAATTGGCTATTTGATTTATCATAAGGCGCCTGCCATCGTTAACCATAACCGTGGTTATCACAATCATTGCTTTCCTCAATGGTTGCAGTTGTAGGACATACAGACCTTGGTATTTCTTCATAATTATTCCTTCCCTTCCTCAATGCATCGACCATATTTAGAAAAAGATTGAGAGTTATATCCTAATGTAGCACAAATGGCAGCATGCATATCCTTGTAGGTTAAGCCCCTTTTCTACAGGTACTTAATAATATCATGATGACGAATTTTATCCATTTTCATGAGAAGCCGTTAGTAATTACTTTTGAAGTCTTCCTGAGCAGTGAGATGCCAGTTTAATAACCCTAGAACACTAGACATGAATATTAATTACACAGAACTGTTTGTCCTATTTTAATTACAATGTTCAGTACCTGATCTCCTTATCTAAATAATATGTTTTCCAGTTCCTACTAATGTTAACTCAAAGTACAAAGTTTGAAGTGTAAAATATTTCAAATAATGATTTATATTTAATTTTTTTGATATTTTCAAAATCGGGTATGATATACCCATGTTTAATTGTGGTGTAACTTTAATTGATGGTTAGTGTTCTAGGGTTAATAAGATGTGTTGTTATTAACGCATGCGCGATCTCACATCTTCATCTGACTATGAAGCTTTCATCCCAGTCTATCTATCTATCTATCTATCTATCTATCTATCTATCTATCTCCCTAATCAGTTATCTACAAACATGTCATAACATGGAAAATCAGATTAATATATTCAGGGGTTTATTTACTCGCAGAATGCTGTGACACATTACACATAAAATAGCTTTCACGTTTGGATTTCAGCTGTTTCCTCATCTATCTATCTATCTATCTATCTATCTATCTATCTATCTATCTATCTTAATGATAGCAACATGCAAGTATAAGCAAGTCTTGACCTTTCTATTATGACCTAAAGGTTTTACGTTTCATTTTTTTATTTCATTTTGCTTCAGTTAAGATGCTCCCTCGTTTCTTCACTCTAACTTATATGCCACCATCTTTTGGCTATTTTTCTATAATGGATGCATCAACAGTGGTAGGTTGTGCTTACCTTAGGCATCCACTTTACAATTAGACTAGAAAATAACTGAAGACATGGCAAAAATCTGGAAAGATTTCTGTATATGATATATAAAAAAAATTAAAAAATCCTGAAAATGGAGTGTAACCTTATGCATTAGTTTGAAAAAAATATGGTTCATGTTTTTGAATCTAGAAAAGGTTATTTTTTCGTCTTTGATATTGCATAGATTCGCAGTTATAGAAATGTTGCCTGCCACAAAGATTGAGGCATTTTTCTGTGAATATATGTGCAGGATCTATATTGAGGTAATTGTGGATTCATAGATCATCCATCTATCCACACACATGAATAAAAATACCCGCATCCCCTGAGAAAGATACACAAATGCACATATCCACACAGACCGACAAACCGAATACAACCAAAATACACCACTGTTTTCCACATCCGCTCAACAATTTAGGCATCTAAAATGCACCCGTAATTATTTCAGATAAAAATTGATGGTAGAGTAATGGCTATCCACGTTGTAAGTGGAATATATTAATCGAGTTCAATCTTCGATCGAAGCGTTTCATCTTCTCGCCGAAAGTTTTAAGCTATCTCTTATTCCCCCCTTAGCTATGGGTTCAGTCGCAACGTATACTTACTTCCTTATATTTCGATGGCAACCAGTCTAAGAAAAGGAAATTTCTGAATTGATATATCTTCGAGAAAGTACTTCAATAACTTTCCCACCAATTCATGGCGGTCCAAATAATAATAATAAATATTACCGGATTATTGAGTCAATACTAACAATCCTTTCCGTACACTATTTACATTATTCGGACTATTGTCCTCATCTTTGTCGCCATATTTATTACAATGTTTCGGCCGTTGTACGCTCCGGCCTTCTTCAGGTGGTTGGAATACCGAACTGAATCCTTTATTTCGCTCACTGGGGTAGACTGTTCTAGTTCCACGTGCCATGATTAATGGATGCCAGTCATCAGTTATTTCGCGTTAATTCCCCTCTGCAAGTTCTTCACTGCCTTAATCGGGTATTGAACTCACACACTTTGCGTCCTATCACTGGATCTAACTAACGCCTTTATCCACTGTCCCTGGATTTTACGTAGAAGACAGTGTGCGAAACCCTATCGAATGCCTTCGAGATATTAAAAGCCACAGCTCGAGCTTCACATTTATTATCAAGTGATCATATTCAGTGATGGCCGATAGCCGATAGCACAACAACGGTTGATTTGGCAAAACGTAATCCAAATTGTTTGTCATACAGTAGGTCGTTAGAGGCAAGGTAGTTAACCACTTCAGTATTTATTAAAGACTCGAATACTTTGCCAAATAACGGTAGGAGGCTAATAGGTCGATAGGATCTTCAGAGTTCTTAAAAACAGAATCTAGAGAGGAGGACTTAACATCAAATTCGACGGCATGAAGCAGCGCGGCAATATATATAGCGGTTACAAAAGTACTGAAGGCAGCTCGGGAACACATTTCTTTAAGTCCATAGCTGAGAAACCGTCAGCTCTGCTTGCCTTATGGAGGGTCTAATTTAGAAATGAGAATGAGACGAGTGATGGAGTTATGCGCATATAACTCAGTAGGATCTATGTGTGTAAAATAAATGTGGGTAATCCAAAGGAGTCGGGTGTTGACTTGGAAGAGAATTTCCGAGCAAAGCACTCAACCCTGTCTGCTGTATATGTCAGGAATTTGAATTGATCGAATGCGGAAGGGATTGAAGATCTGTTGTTCAGCACAAACCTGCAGATCCGCCAATTATCTCTATAACCGAAGTTGTGTGATGCTATACGTTGGTCCATTCTATCAGTTAATACGATTCTTTGAGGGAACGCTTACACTGTTACGAGCAGCAACAAAGAGAAACATATTACAATCAAATGTGTCTCTCTAGTAGAGCTGTAAGAAGTAATTCCTGTGGGCTATAGCGGCTGAGCATACAAGTGAGAACCAAGGAGATGAACGCCGTTTAACTTGGTACTTTTTAGGGTGGAATGAAAGCATTGAAACCGGCTTTCATCCAGGAGGACACCTCAGATATGCATTATTGAAAAGGACGATTAAAAACTGCATTCCAAGGGCCGTCACGAAGGAAATAACAGAACGAATTCCAATCTGCTCGTCGATAACAGAAATATATTCTGTTGGTATGTGTTCTTGACTGGTGTGTAAGCAGGTCGAATTGCCAACCGCATGATCGGAGTTGCCAACAGGGAAAAGCTGCGTAGTACGAAATGAGTCAGGTGTGAATTAAAACAAAAGATCAGGAAGAGATGTGTGGCATCAGTTTTACTTGAAAAACACGAGGGACATCAACTACTTGTGTGAGAAATTGAGTGAAGGAGAAGTTAAGGGTTTGGATGCCAGCGTCGGAGTATTTAATCCACCTGGTATGGTGGCCATTAAAGTCACCGAACACAATGATATTAGCAAACGGGTGAAGTGAGATTGTCTCTATTGTAGACAGCAGATTGAGTTGAAGGGAAATGCAGGAGAAAGAAGAGATATCTGATTGATTTAAGTAGAGAGAGACGGAGACACATGTAAGAATTGTCTGAGTATCCAAGAGATAGTTTCTTAGCCAGCGGGAGATGTTCGCGGACATCACCTTCCAGGCCAAGCATGTGGGCATTAGATTCCTTGTTAAGGACAGTAAGGAATCGCTAAATCAAGGGAGGTGATTGGAGAGTTAAGATTAGTTTAACAGAGAACTAGGATACCCTGGGAAGGGGAATGATTCCACATTGCAGAATTTGGTATGAATACCACGAATGTTGGAGAAAGAAGGTTAACAGTTTTAGGGGTTTTACGTTGAACAGGTTTAGGTTTATATTTTTGGTTGTTTATAGTCGTGATGTTTTATTTTGTTAATGAAATGCCTAAAGTAGTAGTAGCAGTTGGTCGTCTTATGTAACATGTGTAGGAATGGAATTGCCGCAGACTGCAACAGATTGTAGACACATGGTTGCCAGCCAGGTGGTGTTTGCAGAGACACCCTTCCATGCGTTACATGGCACTGCAAAACTTTGATATTATACGACGGTTGATCCGAGCGGATTCTGAAGACGCTACGCAAGAGTTCGGGTTCCGGACCAGACAGCAGCAGCAATCAGAAAGCTGTCAATCAAGCAGCGTTGTCATTTTTCACATATAACACAAAAATTTGATGACATCACTACTATTAGTAACTGGGGGAAGGAAAGGAACAGTTAATCCCTTCCAAAACAGGAAACAAGGGGTGAAATTCTACTCTCGTTCAAGAGAACGGGTGGGAAGAACCAGGAGGCAATGTACTAAGTTTTGACTTAGTTAAAGTCGAGACGTTCATTAGAAATTCAATAAACATGGCAGATATATACCCCTGAAAGAAGTTTCGAAGCAAATTGTTCTGTGGAGATTTTCAGATAAGTTAAAAGACACTGGACTCTGGTTACTTATAATTGGAATCGCACTCCGTCCGGCAGAACTTATTAGATCTTGTCATGTTTAACTTGACATTAGGCTGGATAGGCAGCTACAGGTATTTGGCCTGGGGACAATCATCCCAGAATCATAGCAGTAGGGTAAATGAAAAAAAATCAAAGGGAAAAAAATCAAATGATAGACAAAAATACTATGGCCTTTAAACATTAAGATTAATTCTAGTTAAGATGATGAATGATTCAAACGTGAAATTCAACTCGAATTTACCACTCCAAATATCCCGGACAACGTCAGTTAGAAAAGGAAAACAAAACAAAAATAAAAAGAGTAAAAGGAATTCAAATAGGAGAGGAGACAGAAAGAGAAAAACGGAAAAGGAAAAAAAAATCAAGTTACCAGTTCAAACAAGAAATATAAATGGCTGATACATACCTGTGAAAGAACTTTACAAGACAAATTGTTCTGGGTAGATCTCCAGGTATGTTATAAGAGAATTATAAGAGAATGCTCTGCGGCTCACCAAAATTATTATACCATTGCATATTTCAAGTAATTATTTAAATAAAATTGTATTTTATCTCTTATTCTTTGTTTACATTATTCTCATTGACAATGTCGTTACTCTGACGTAAATTTACAGCTCCTTCTCTAACTTGTCTTGGACGTGTTTAAATTGAAGTGACAACACCAGTATTTAGAGTACATACTTTTAGACGAAAATGTTAACGAAATCAATTAATGTGAGACATGTACAAAATGCCTGCCTTGTCTGAATTTCTGGGATGATGAGTTATTTAAGTACCTTTACAAAAAGATACAGATAAGAGTCCGTGTGGAAATAATGTAAATAGTATATATGTTTACAAATAATCCAGTCTTTTTTAAATAACACGAGCACTATTTTTTTTTACATACGTTGGTGGAACTTGTCACTCAATCAGAAGTGCTGCTACTTATGTGTAAGCATAATCAAACACACTTGAAGTTACTCTGTCGACAGGGAATAATCCTTGAGTGGGTTTCCGATGTTTTGAGCATCGTATTCATAACGAATGATTAAAAATATCCAGTCATTCTAAAATATCCATTACCGATATTTCTTGTTTCTCTTGGACTATAGAAAAACTTTACCAAATCTGCCATGACCTTTTTCTCAAGTGGAGATTTACATCTTTACGCGCATCTACTATTTCTACGTCACTTAATGTTGTCTTCAGCAACAAAGACATGATCTTAACAATAAAAATTATGATGGATAATGATGCTGTCTTTTCTATTTTGCTAAATGGTTGAAAAACCCGGACTCTATATCGGGGCGATATTCAAGTATTTAAACGCATTCTGCAGCAGAAGCCTCCTTCAATCATGAACATCAAATGGAATTAGAGTGACCAACACCAAATTACTAGAAAGAGCCATCATTCAAATCATCGTATCACCGTCTTAAATGATCAGGACATGTAGCAAGAATGGAAGATTCAAAACTTCACGCCAAATCTTATTCAGTGAGATCACAACAGGGAAATGACAACGTGGTTACCGACTACGAAGACACAAACATCACTGAAATTCTCTTGACTACAGCTTAAATCATTTAAAACATAAGACAGAGACTGTTCAAATTGAAACTGTTCTATTATAATTGGAACCCAAAATTTGGAGCTATCAGAAACAAAATAAAGAAATCAGGCAAAAAAAGGGAAAAGCTCGATAAAAATCGTCCTCCACCATCATTATTATGCAGTCTATGTTATCGGCTCTTCCATGATTGTTTAAGGTAGATCAATGCAGGCATTTTGTATGGATTTATTGAATGTTATATTGTATATTTTATGTATGTATTTATGTATGTATGTATGTATGTATGTATGTATGGGCGCTGATATCGGAGTAAACGGACGTGTTTTTTTATTGCTCAAAGAATGTGATGTCGGATTTTAAAGGAGAGTTTTAATCATCATTTTTTCTTATATTTTTCTTTGTTTTTATATTATATTTGTTACATTATTATTATTGTTAATATACATATTTTATAATCTTTTTTACATATTCTTTTTTCTTTAAATCATTGTATACAACGATTTGTATTTTTAAATACGTGTTAAGTGTACTTTATTAAGAATATAATACTAAGAATGAATATATATATATATATATATATATATATATATATATATATATATATATATATATATATACCATTCAATGCATTGCATTTCTTAAATATATAGGGGCATGAATAATTCTAGTCTATTTATATTTAAGCGTAACATTTCTCAGGGTGTTTTTTTCGAAAGTCATCGTAATTTTCGAAATTGGATAAATGTAGAGCTGCAATGTTAATTTTGTTTATTTTTGAATATTGGTTCATTTTCGCCGATTCATTTACCCATTATTATTTATATTAAAACATTATTCAAAAAACATTTGGTATCAATTTTATTCCTTTATATTTTCTTATTAAATATTACATTTTTTATTAATTGTAAAATAACGTACTTTGAATTATGTTGGAAATGCCTTCCCAGTTATAACGTTATTTTGTTTCGTTTTTGCTATTAGTTAATTTGTTTTATTTTTTATCTTTCAATATTGAAAGATAAACAATAATAATAATAATAATCTATTTTATAATAATTTTATACTTTAGTATATATAGCAATATATAGATAACTATTTATTCAAACATCCAGTGTAAAACTTTAACATGTTTCATGCTTGTAGAACCCAGCGTGTAGAAGTAGTACCTTTGTTGTTCAGCTGCTGCACATTATTAATGCGGTGGACGAGTAAAACGTGTCTTCATCCCTCCCGAAAATCTCCAGGCCATACCCTGTAAACCACAAAAAGGATTATATATATGCATATGTGCACATAAGTTTAGGGGTAGATGTGGCTTTTTAATCATGTTTATTTCAACACACCTAAGAGAAGGAAATCAGCTGATATGTTCTGGGTAGATGGGAATGTTCAGTCATGTTTATGTCAACCCATCTAAGAGAAAGAAACTCAAACGACAAGCGGCTGAAACGATTACTGGTTACCTCGCCTTTGCTTCTCACCAGGTCATAAATCTGAATTCTTAGAGAGTGGCACTCGCGTTGTACAAGCGTTTGTCACTATATTCAAGTAATGTATGGATGCCTCTTTGCGACATCTCTCATTCTATTCGTACACCTCAACCAAACGTCTTTGGCGATGGATGAAGGACAACGTGTGAAGACTTAACCAGTTGGAAGCGCACAATCACAAATTTGCACATTGTCGGTGAGAGTCTTATTCTAAAAGCGCTGTGTGTCTTCATTTTGACAGGGATCTACTACGTTGGAGGCTTTAGCAACCGAGTAGCCCTATTCAGGGAGAGTACTGCTCGCCGAAATGCGAGGGAAGTTGCTAAAAATAGGTGCACAAAAAATTGTCTGCCATAACAACGCTGGTTAGTCGATAACGCTGGTTCTCTAAAAGCAGGAAAAACAACAATAATATTAATGGACACCAGAAAATCTACTCAGATGATCGGGTCAGACTAAACATTTGTTTCTGGAATGTCAGAACATATAGAGCGTAGAATCCCTCTCCTTAGAAAGGAACTTCAGCGGCTGAACGTAGACATAGCAGATACGATTGGCAGGTGATTGATCAATTAACCTAGGTATTGTCAGGGTTCACTAGTAAATCCAGAGCCGAACGAAGGGAGGTGGCGTTTTGCCATCAGAATATCTCTTCTTGATCACATCGAATTTCTTTCTAGTGTGAATGATAGAATAATGAAGATGCTGGTACTATTGACGCATGATCGTCATGCAACACTCTTGTCGATCTATGCACCAACCGTACAGGCCAGTTAGAAAGTTCTCGATTCATTCTACCAGTGTTTTCGCTCTACTATAAAAACTACGCCTGCTGGCGTGGTGTCTTGGGAATTTCAATACCTGTGTAGGCAAAAATTGCCAAACCCGATGCGCTATTGGCCGTTTCAGCATTGATAAAATGAATGCAAGTGGATTGAGGTTGCTCGAACTTCTTTCAGAACTTGATTTAATCATATACACCACGTTTTACGGCAAAAATTATGCACAAAACTACATTGTTTTATCCGACATCCAAGCATTACGGCAAAAATTATGCACAAAACTACATGGTTTCACCCGACATCCAAGCATTGTCACATGATAGACTAAATCATAACTGATAAACGAGATTCAAGTGATGAGTGCTCAGTGCGTGTAATGCGTAGCGTATAATGCGGAAGTGACCACAAATTTGTTTGCGGAAAATTCAAGCTGTGTATTCGTAAGAGAATTCGTATGGATGGAGTGAAAGCATCGACACAATTGATGAGAAGAAAGTAAAATAAACAAATATATGTGCAACCGTTATGGAAACACTGGATAGCCTTAAATTTGACAATACCTGAGAGAACATTAGAGATCAGGTATATTTAGTAGAGGCCGATGTACATGGTTTTAGAATCAGGAAACACAAGGATTGTTTTGATGACAATGACATTCCCATCAACCAACTATTGGAAAGCAAGCAAACTCTGTATGAAAAACTATTTAACCAGTATTTTGAAAAGCAGCTCATAAATCTTACAAGTACTACAAGTTAATCCTACAACGCAGGATGAAAATGACTGGTGGAGGAACATGGCCTCTAATAGTCAACAAGCTTTCAGTACTTCTAAAGACTGTCAATCGATCTAGTCATTGATACGTCAATTCTTTGGTCTACCAACATCCTGAATTATACCTCTGAAGTTAAAAGTCAATGCTAATATCATCACAAGACCGGATGAAATATTTCAACAATGGGAAGAGCATTCCTACATCTATTTGACAATCCTTCTTCTCTCGATTACATCATTATAGAGAGCTTATCACATTGTAGACAATATGGATCGTCAACCTACTCTTCACGAAGTCAGACAAGCAATCAAACAAATTAAATCTGGTAAAGCACCTCGTCTAGATGGCAATCCGCTCGAATAACTGAAGGTTGAAAGTCAGAACGTGCCGGAAATGATAATTAATTTCATTATCGATTGCCTGGGTCGATGGTATCCTGCTCTCCCTATAGAAAACGAAAGGTGGAAAATCGATATGTGGTAACTATCGAGGTATCACTTTCTTGGAAACTGTTAGGAAGGTTCTCGCGAGAATATTACTTACAAATATTTGCTGGAAGAATATATCCGTAGTTATCCCCAAATCACAGTATTGTTTTAGGGGTGGCAGAGGGAAAATTGACATGATCTTCTCTGCACAACAAATTTTAAGAGAAATGTATTGAGCTGAATATACCCCTCTATTAGGTATTCGTAGATTTGACGAAGGCTTTCCACACTGTCAGTCAGGAAATGGAGGATGTCCACCAGAGTTTCTGGAAATACTCCATCATTTCCGATTACTTTCAATGGGCAACTCTCAGTGGAAATCCTTATAGACAATGGCGTAAAGCAAGGAGATAGTCTTTCTCTCACGCTTTCCTCTAACTGTTTTTGCTGCTGCTGTTTTCCAAGATTGGGATCTATTTGCAATTCATGACTACTGGAAGGGATTTCTATCTGAGAAACTTCAATACCATACCGAAAACTTTCCAAGCTTATATTAGAGAGCTACTCTACGCAGACGACGTTAAATTCTTAGCTCATACAGAAGCTCTCATGCAACGTATTATGGACCATCTCTCATCCCCATGCACAGCGTTTGGCTTAACGATAAGCCTCACAAAAACCAAGGTATTTTTTACTCCTGCCCCCCAGAGAGGCAAATATCGAACCCAGCATTTTTGTTCATGGAATAAGATTAGGGTTGGTTGAGAGGTTTGTTTCCCTGTGCGCCATATTTTGTATTTGTTTCACAAATTCAAAAGGTGGCTCACAGAACGCCGAAATATATCTCCGCATTCAGATGGCCTCTGCGGCCTTTGGAAAGCTGGAATGGAGGGTATGGCCAGCTTGTGACATTACCATCCATACCACGGTATGGGTGTAGAGAGTTTGCGTTCTGAGAGTTATTCTATACGCCTTCGAAACTTGGACACTAGTCAGCAAACATATAAAAATACAAAATATTTTGAATTGGCATCTGCATCAAGTATGGTCAAGACACCGGACAGTGTGCTCTAAACCGAGTAACCGATTTTGTACGTAATTTTCTTCTATCGCAATCCTAGCATTTGGGACTCTCTTCAGGCTTCTTGATTCCAGGCTAACATTGATCATCAAAAGTTTAAATGCAATACCAATCTTTATCTTTTACTTCTTAATTCTAATTTTTATTGTCCTTTATATTAGTTTTTTATCATATTCTCTAACACTCAGCAACAACATGCGTCCTAGCAGCTTTACGCCTTGTTTGGTGTGAAATGATTAAAATATGCACATTCGTATAAAAGAACTGCTGCTTCTAGCTACCTGCAGACATACGATCCTCTCTATTCAGATTCGACCTCCCTCTAAATTGGAATCTATTAACCTGGGGAAATAATGGAATTACATCGTACCAAGTATATTTCTGTGAAGGGGAACACAGATACAACCATTGGAATTTGAACACAGATTGTAAGTACCATTTTCTTCGCCGATAATCACTACGTTACCCGCATTAAACGTATCTTTATGAAGTGATATTCTCATTGCAATATTTTCTATAACAATATATTTTATATTCTATAAGATTAATAGTTTTTATTGCAATTAAAGTGGTCTATACGCATTTTATGAATCCTTATATTTTAAAAATAGGTTTACACTAACGTGCCAAAAGCGATGTGTATACATAAAGTATGCAAGAGCAGTGGGGCGTAACAGCACCACACGTTTACTATATAGAAATTCCTAACCCTATGTCAGTTAATCTCTGATACCTGATGAGAGGGTGCGAATATCGTGTTGGATGCGTCTGTCAAGACAAATTGAATTATATGAGTAAGAACATATGATAATTACAAGCGGATTAAAGGTTCCATTTACGAAATTTTTTTGAAGATGACGAAACAAAGTGGAGAAATTATACACGATGCGTTTCACTGAAAGCGTCTGCTTTCTTTGACTTCTTAAAGTTAGAATGAAATAAAGACAAAACTGAGGAAAATAGATTTTGAGGATAATGTGGGGTCCATAAATCAAATTGAATTATATTATCTCATTATTTCCAATGCTCAGAATCAAGAGTGTGCCTGTAAGTCTGTTTGTTTATTTGTTACACATACACACACACACACAGATACACACACACACACACACACACACACACACACACACACACACACACACACACATATATATATATATATATGAGGTTGAAGCATAAAACATCATAGCTTAATATAGAGCGCCTCATCAGGTGCTGCTTCACCTAAATATTTCGTTGCGATGTTTTATAACAATTTTCCACTATTCTTGATATTTATATACCAAAGCATTTTTGGAAAATATCATCTAGGAATTTCTAAAGAATGTTCCCTCGCAGAAGTCGTTTAGCAATGATAAGACGATTTAGGGTGTCCTTTCCTTAGCCAAATCTGGCATCAACCTATATTTCACACCAGAATTCACAAATTTCTCACGCCAAATCAGGCATCTACAAATATCTGGCAAATTTGGACAACGGTCGGGACGTCAAAGATAAGTATTTCTCTTGAGGTATTCAGATTAATTTGTAAAGCTGATGCCAGTTTGAATACCAGTTCTATCATCATACAATCAAACAATAAAGTTTTACCAATTATGATGAATGCTTGCATTTTTTTCAATGTGATTTCTTAGCTATAACACCTACTGGGATTTAAATTCATCCCAGACGCCAATTGGAACTCATATTAATGAGAACCATTCCTACAAATCCTGGCCAAAGTTTCGTTTCCTTGTATCTCTTCAATATGTTCCCGAATACTTCTGCTATTCTATAGCTATTTCTAGAGCAAATGTACGGATGTGCTAGATACCTTAGTTTTACCAGCCCTAACAGTGAATGCTATGATTCGTCATGCCATATACACCGGAACGAATCATTCTTATTCCTTACACATGTTGCATCAAGAAACAGACTCGCGGGAGGATGTTTCCCCGAGCATTACAATCTACATCTCCTTACGTGCAGGTTTAACCAATATCTTTCGTACATATTCTCGTAAAATACTCTTTTTCCAAACCCCGCACCGCTCCTCTTACAAGCAACCACCTCAATCAATAACATTCTACGTTGGGTTTTTCATAGGCGTTGTATTACGGGAATAATTATTAAAATCGGCTGAGCTAGATGGCACCCTATCATTTCCTGGTTTAATGAACATAGATCTTCATTCAATATTGTAGTAATACAGATGAAGGCCCACATGACCACCCTCCTGGGTAAAAAGATAAAGTTCATCCACTTTCTGGGTACGTTGATAAGCTATATCCAACTGCTAGACCTCTGATCAGGAGGTTTTGAGGAGCGTGGAACCAACTCTTAATTGCTGGTGTCCGAGGTCCACCCTGACACGGGGTGGTAACACCTGTCAGGGACCCAGGTATGGGCAAATATTTAGCTCATCAAAATCGATCAAAACACTCTAATATGTATAAAAATAATAAATGCTTTTTGGAAATTTTTTTACCACGAATACATTTTTGAAAAAGAATATTACAATCAATACATTTTTGAAAAATAAGTATTTCCAGGAATAAATATATTTTTGGCATTAAATAACACATTGAGGCTGATATACCGTAAAATAAGAAAAAAACAAACAAACACATAACCATATTTATAGAGTGTACATGTTGTTTGTAGTTCTTGATTACTATGAGTAATTCTTCATTACTCGAATAACACTGAAAACAGAAAGATTTTGAAATATCTTGACGTGGAAATATTACTCTCCGTTCATATGGAAGTAGGACAGAATAAGTATCATGCAGTCAGTGTCTAATAAGCGAAACATTTAGCTGACTTCCTCTTGGCTATTTAAAAATATATATATATAAAATAAAACTTTAATATCTGATCAAAGAAAAATAGAGTTATCGGGTTTATCTCCAGTATTCTCTCCTTAAGCCTAGCTACAGCCTCTTACATCAGATATAACATTAACTGCCTCACACCTCAAAAACTCTTTTGTTAACCATATTCAGCAGTGTTAAATATTAATCAGTGTCCTCGGTGAACCGGAGCGAAATATATATTTGTTATTTAAATTTTAAGAATGCAAAGATGAATAGATATGCAACTGAGTTGTTGTAAGGAAATGTCTTTGGTGCTTAAACGCATACATTGATCTATTCACAAAATAGTACATGACTTCTTTGAAGCATTAACAAAATTTCACAAAAGTTCCATTCATTTCCATTAATATACTCTCTTGTATTCTAGCAATGTATTATTTGATTCATCTCACTCTTTGCCGAAAATATTCTAAATGTAAACTTGCTGTTTATATCTGGTAAACGTTTTCCAATGGTAGGTGAATTGTCTCTTCAATGCCCGGATGTTTCTATCATGAGCGTTCAACTTTCTTTCTTGCACTCTATTAGATATCACTTGTTATTCTCCCGCAAACTCCCTCTCAGCTATGGAACATATTATAACAAATATCTGACAGTATAGAAATGGCTATATTTCTCTCTATAAGAAAAAATGCTAACATGATTTTTTTTTATTTTAAATCTCATTACGTCATATAGCTTAATCATTCTAATGTTGCCGGTATTCTGAATTTCAATGTTTCCGTTGCTTGGTCTCCGAATAAAATTGGGTATTACCCTATCCGTTTTGCTAATAATTCGGATCAACATTGTGACACTATTTAGCGGTTGAGTGAAAATTAAAAGCGAGAAATAATTAAGGCGAGAAGAAGCTATCACGAGAGACATACTGACCGAAGGTATTTTTTTAACAAAGAAAAGTGGTAAAGATTTTATTTTCATTTGCGAAAAGGAAAGAAAGTATTTTTTTTTTCGCAGAAGAAATTCGTAAGATCTCGGATCTGTCGGAATTAATTCATGCTATGACGCGGCGAATACTAGATAACAATCTGCCCATGGCAATAATAAAAATTTCAAATTGGTCAATTGGCTTACAAAACAGAATGCGGGAAGATAATCGCGACCACCTCCAAAGAAAAAGGAAGGGAAAAGAGAAGAAAGGAAAAGAATAAACCATTAACTATCTTTTGGAGATATCATTTGGTTTTGGAGAGACACCTGTTTTATATCCAGACCTGGACGTGATAAAAGTTTGTTTCCGGGACAGATCGCTGGCGACAGGGTGCGAAGACGTCCAGTTGACCACCCATTTTACGCTTGGCGAAAATCTCGTTGATAAATTCCAGATGGCATTCGGTTAAGATAGAGATTAAGGACCATACTACGAGTCGTAGGGGTCTGTTGGAGTAAAAGAAAGAAAAGAAAAAAAGAATATAATTTTTTTTTCCTTTGAGAGATAATTTTAAACTGAGGCCACACTAGCCACACCCACGCTGCTGAGCGTTCATTGACTGAATGGTGGCGTGAGCAATGGGCGAAGGTAAACATATGAGAAGGAGGGGAGACCTGTTGACGCCTCTGAGGGGACTGGTGTGAGATACCACTATGAGAAGGAAGGGAAACCTGTTGAAGCCCTCGGAGAGGATTAGTGTGAGATACCAATATGAGAAAGGAAGAATTTGGGAGGACGATTCCCTTAAGAACCCCTCTAAAGCAGAAAATAATGGACTTCCAAAAATGGAAAGTGATAAATTTTCCTGTCCGAAAACAAAGAATATCATTATTGTAGATTTAGAATTATCGAGGAACCCAAACCACGACAGGCCCACATCAAGTTTTTGTCGTCGTCCATATAAACGGAGTAGACGGTAGAGTTTGGCAGAGTTCCAGAGAGACGCAGAGGCAGACGCAGACGCAGACAGAATTGAGCTGTGAGCTCTGAGACCAGCCTCGCAGGAAGCTGACTGAAGATCCACGCATCTAACCAAAAAAAAGTTATTTTTGAAGAACGACTTAGACTCACACCACCAAAACGAGTTTTACGAATGTCGCCTAAAGATACAAAAAAAAAGCCACTTTTCTTGAAAAAAACAACTTAAGATGTAAAGACTCGCCTAACAAACGCAAAGTGTCACGTATCCATATTAGCGGTTTGGGAGAAAGATGCAGTCCTGTATTCAGCAACAAGATATAAAAATATTTTTTATTCCTTTTTTTTCACACATTTGAACTTTTCGAGTTGTTACTTTATTTTCTTTTACATATACTTGTGCGATGTCACCTTTGCTCGAATTCGGCTTGAATTACGGCCCGGCGACTGAATGATTTCGTCTACCTAAGATCAAATCAAAACGTAGGTAGGTTAGACTAGAAATCAAAGCAGTTACTTCGGTAACCAGACGTTGGAGGCGAGCTGGGTACGACAAAGCTGATACCGAATCTAACCAGATTCCCATCCGAATCAGCCAAGGGTTAGAACGTCACATTTGGCGCCGCGATCAATACCAAGTCACATTGGTCGTCATAGGATAGCACGGGGACAGAGAGAGGCCGGGGTGACGTCACAACATTCTGCCTAGATTTATTTTTACCCCTTCAACTTGCACTTGTTGAGCACCAAATATTTGGCCCTTTGGCAATTCTAATCACACTGTAGTATACGTGTTCTGATTAAAATAAATACCGATGTTAAAGTGCGCAGAGTGAAACCACGTGGTCTCGACATGGTCGCACATGCACACAAAGTTATAATATTCTTACTCCTGTAATTTATAGCTTTGCTTAGAAAGAATCTGTCCGATGTTGTCATCTGACTCCATCACAGAGATTCCCTCAGTGATAATGGCTTATGCAGCAGTCTCTTGCCAAGGACAACATGCATCATACACGGCAATCACAATATTCACTGCTTGCGACATTTTTCTTTTCATAAATCAAATGCTACTTTAAAGACGTCGAGATAATACAAGAGAATGCGACAAGTCAGGAATGCTCACATCCAGGACAATGACTCTGGATAAGATGAATTGATTCAGAAGGGAACTACTTCGAATGAAATTAAATTCTGAATTGATATGTTTTGTAGTTTTCATTTATAGCTCCAGCTTTAGTAAATCTATTAGATATAAACCGTCTATTAACAAAATTTCTTTCTCTTACGAACTTACTGATGCGTATTCCTTTCATGGATTTCTTTGTGTCGCCCACTGAATTGATATTTTAAACTTCACTATTAAGAATTGTGCGAGAGAAGTTCCTTATATAGGAAAAAATCGGCATCAACGCTTTTGTGCCTTCACGGAATTACCAGGAGCAAACACAATTCATACTGGTCTTTTGAGCCGCTATACTCCAGATTATGCTCTAACTCCAGTTGTAAAAACGTGACAGTTCTGTTCACAAAAGACGCCTCTTTGTAATCGTTCTTAATATTTGTAAAGCCTTATCTAAAAACATTAGGTCTTTTTCCCATGACCGATTGAGGCACCTATACACTATAAAATGCTTGGTTCTAGAGACTACTGACGGATCTGTAATAGTGTGTTAAATAAGCGTAAGTCTTTTATCTCTGAATTTGATGTGTTATCATTTGTCGGTAGGAGAAATCAAAATGATTTCCTCTTACATTCTCTTACAATTCTACTCTTTACTGATTTCGAATTCTAGTCTTTGCTTATTTTGAATATATTTCCTTGACTTTTCACTTCAAGATCCTTTATTAATGTGTGATAAGCATAAACCACATTCCATTGCGCCTTCTATGTGAAATTGATGTTATCCATGCAATAGTTCTTCGGAAAGTTTCCTTAAACTGACTCACGTCCTTTCTTATCTCTAAAATAAATGTTTTACTGCTTCTTGCTATACTGTTTTGTGGAAATCGTTTACTGTATTTCCTCTATTTAAAATGCAAGCGAACCGATTGATCCTTCTATATCTCGGCCTCCTAATACTTTTTGACGTAGAATTATCTCTTGTACGTATTAAAAATACTTTAATAATATTCTCAGATCATTTACAAGACTTTGGAATATTTTCATAGATCTAACTTGATTAGAAGTGATACATATTTTTTATGCGAATTTTACATGGTGCAAACGTATTGCAGTCGGTTTTGTTTGGATTGGAAACATGTTACAGACAGAAATTTGAGTTTTATAGAAACGTTTTATAGAACACCCTCCTCCTGAAGGGACACTGTACATAGGAGAAGAATAAAGAGAAGAACATTATTATTCATACTGCAAAGATTCAACAATGAACATGACCATGGGGAACAGTCGCGACTGTTAAATCTAGACGTAATGGTGACAATACTCCCGTGACTATGAAAAACGTTTTGATTAAATACATCTGTGTTAAATACATCTCAGTTAATCAACGTATCTTGTGGTTCACTCCATAAATCTTCCGAATTCAGTGTATATGCAAAGTAAAATTGAGTTGAGTGAACAAATAAAAAAATATGAGTTTAAGCCAGAAATAAGGAAATATATTATTCTCTGCGTAAAAGATGTTAAATTTAGTAGATACACATTGAATGTCAGGCGATTGGCATAGCCATCGGCAGAAGATATACAGTTTACTAGACATCTATTTCTCGTTGTATTAGTGACATTATTGGGGTCTTTTTTCCGACAATGCTAAAGTCAAATTATTTGAAACGGAAAGAAAAAATCAAATTCTGAACATTTCCTAGAACTATTAAAAAAATATGTTCACTGATTTTCCGACAACCATTTTGGAAAAGAGTATTCTATGAAAACGACGCAGTAATTTACAATGCATAATTATCGTGGTAATGTATTCCCTTTCCAGGTCTTCAGATAGAAATTTCTGCCAATAAGAACATGTTGCGCGTCTGACGATTGGTCGATAAGATGAGAATGCTTTTTAAAAAAAATAGGAAAATCTTATATAGATGTATAAATTGTTGCTGTTATTAAATTTCTTTTGAAATAAACTATTGTCGTGTTCTTAAAAGGTACACGTGTGCATTCCCGTTTAACAATAAACAGACATTATTATCTGGAGTTCTTTATATAATAAATTTTAAATATATGACTTTCTTCATGCATTTATATCGAAAGAACGTAGAATATTTTCCAAATTTATTCATACGTTGCTGAAACGTATTTCACACATACAGAGGTGCGTCCATGTAAGAACACACCCACATACACATGCACGCATAGATACATTTTTCATCATTGATAGTAGGTAGAAATGTTATAGAGCTGAGAGTTTAGATATTTCTGAACTGGTTTGCCTTCAATAAAAAAAATCTCGATCTAACGTGATTATGTAATAACTTGGCTTGAACTATTCAGGTTCTTATTTTAGTTTCATAAAGATTTGTGATGTTAGCTGAAACTACCTCTGTCGCAGCCTATCTTACGCTCGATTTTTTTGTTTCCTGTATATAATTTATTATAGCTGATCCATACGCTGAGGTATCTGTGAAATTTAGTATGAACTAATTCCACACCGTGAATTTTTTATGATGCATTTCAGAGTATGGGCTCATAATCATTACTTCATTGGTCCCCGGAGGAACGTCAGTATTTTTTTCTTCTATTGATAGTCTCGTTTGTGATGCAGGACGAAAAGTTTAAATGGTCAGTGTACATGTCATCCCATCTGTGTTTGTAAATACGCAGGTCATATCCTACATAGTTATTAAATAGACTGGACCTTTCTTGTCTTCCTGGTCGGACTCCTGAGGAGGTCTAAAATCTTTACGTATTAGAGCCCTCGCCAAACATGTAAGAAATTTTAGATCACAGTTAAAAATATGAGGAACGTGGAAGTCGGTTTTTAAACGATGAAAAGAAGACTGTTCACATGTTTCTGTAAGGTCCACAAAACAGGGATACAATTACCTATTAGCGATATAACCATATATATATATATATATATATATATATATATATATATATATATATTTTGTTGGTAATCTTTAAAAGAATGCCAAATGTTAACTGTAAATCATATTAATCTGTATATTTGAAATTAACCGCAATATGCCTATCTATGACAATTAATTCTTCCATTTCTTTTTTCGCCATTTTCCCCCACCACTGATTCCTCGTTCCTTTTATATTATGTCTCTTTGCTTCACTTTGTCTTCTTTCTTTTTCATGTGAAAAGACTTGTTCAATAGATTAAAATGTCTGGCACATTACCCTATCACCCTTACACCTACGTATCTTAATAAAGATAGATTTAAATATATTCTAAACTCTCTCTACCATCGCTAATTTCGTCCTCCTAATCCCCCCTCTCTCTATCACGTTGCATCAACTTAAAACTACTCCTCAAAAACTTGTATAAAAATAGTAATATGTAAATAATTTAAACCATTTTCATTTATGATTGGTAAAGTGATCAGAGGAACCGGAGAAATAAAATATAATCTATGGACACTTAAGTTTGTCTATATTTTTAATTTAACTATATATATATATATATATATATATATATATATATATATATATATATATATATGAAGTAACCGATTTAAAAATATGGTTCCTTCGCTACACAGGAATTGCCATTCTTTAGAAAGAGAAACTAACAACTTCAAATTCAATTATTTAAATCAAATTAAAAGCACTAGTTCTATTTCTTTTTCAAGCGAATTTCGGAACAATTATTTTTTTCAAAATAACTGAATTTGAATTTGTTCCTTTCTGTTTTTGAAAAATGGTAACTTCTGTGTAGACAAGGAACAATATTTTTAAATCGGTGAATTATAAAATATACGCTCTGTAAATTTACATTGAGCAGTTTTGTAAATATAAATATATCTATAAGAACACCGTATGCTATATCTTAGTTTTGTTTTTTATTATCATATATATATATATATATATATATATATATATATATATATATATATATATATATATGTAGGAAATTAATGAAGCTACTGAAAATAAAGTAAACTACATTTATTCAACAAAAGGGTAAATTACTGAACGTATGAATTTGCAAGGCGAAAATCTTTCAGTAAGAAAAAATGAAGAAAGTCCAAGCAGAAAATTCTACTCAAAATGGAGAGAGAATAAAATACATACAAATCAGAGATAAAAAAAGAAGTCAACTTAATCAGAGTTTCACGCAAAGAAGTGCTTCTCAGACTGGTAAGAGAAGGTAAAAGCAAAATAAAACTGCAAGGATTTACATAAGCTTTCTTGTACATGCTTAATCCTACTCTAAAAGATAGCTGTTAGCTAAAGCAATATCTCTCTGTTCTAAGCATGACTTACGAGTGCGAAACTCGTCTTTATATTAATATGAATGAATATGAATGAAAACACTCAAACTTACCTAGGTGAAATATCTGCCTGCTCAAAGAGAAGCCTTGATTTTAGCGTCTACTGGGACTGACGCTTCCATCAGACCTCCTTCTGAACGTGTACATATGATCCAAACATAAAATCATTGGAAAATGGTTAGAATTTTAGACCCATTCAGAAATAACCCAACCGCACTTTCTTTTATGCAAGTGTCATGAGTATAAGAAGAATGGATAATACGTTGCGCTTAATTTGAGAACATATAATTGTAGAGTTTGGGAGCGCATACTCCCGTAAATCTTTTCCACTGATTGGATGATATTTTTTTCAAAAGACGGAGTGGAGTTTCCTTATTAAATTTTGAACGGAGGTAATGTGAACGATTTGACCCTGGGAAAATAGAATGGCGTGTCCTTGATGTAATCGTCTGAACTGTTCTAACAAAAGAATTTATCTCTTCCGAATACTTGCTATAGAAATCGAGAAAAGCGATTCTCTAAAATTACTAGCGAGTTAATTTACATATCCAGCACGCAACCCATATATATATATATATATATATATATATATATATATATATATATATATATATATATATATATAAAATAAATTTCCCAATATTCCTGCGTTCCTTGTGTTTAGGAATTTCTTAATATTTTCTTTCCATTTCCAAGCAGGAAGGAAAAGACTGCTGGCCTCTGTTCAGTGGCCATTGTCATTAGGAAATTGAATTTACATTTCTCAGACATGATGAAAAATAAGACGTTCTTTCATGTTCGTCCGTAAAAAGCGTTTTCATAATTAGATGTTACACCACTTTCCAGTTTACACACGGTCAGACGAAATTATACGGACGATGTTGGAAACATCTTTTTTGTCATATTCAAACACAGGAGCAAATTATTTATGAAGACATATAAACGCTAACAAATAAGGTATTGTGAGTGTTCTCATCATGGTATTGACGGACAGATAAGTATCGGGTGAGAATAGAATGTCTTAACAGAATAAGGTATGAACATGCTGTCATATGATTATATATATATATATATATATATATATATATATATATATATATATATATATATATATATATATATAAACTTTCGAATAATAACATAAATATGTTATAAAATCACTATAAAGTAGCCATTTTTGTTTCAACACTACTGGTGTCTTATCAAGTGATGGTGTTTACTGGTATCCGAAATAAAAACAACTGCGCTTTCATACACTTCAACATTATTGAGTACTATCCCTTCATATCTAAAGATTTTTTCACTTTGTCCTTGGAGTTCCCCCAGAAATATTCTAATATATCTGGGAATGAAATGGAATGGACATAATCTTGAAATGCCGAAATTGGGTTCTGGTTCACAAAGAAAACAGTGGACCAAAAAGACATCCAGTGATAATTTTGACATCTCAATAATCCTTTAGATTCAGGAGGAGCATCTGATTTGTTGGAATTATTTATTTCTACAATTTAAATGAGTTTGAATGCCAGATTCTGATAGTGTAGCATTATAGAGAGATGATAGCTTATTAGAAGTTAAATGCTCTAAAAAGTTAAGATAGATCGTATTGGAAAAATGATCCTTAGGGAGTTTAAAGATTCAGTTATTAAGACTATAGCTACGACCATTATTAACCAGGTAGATTTTCTTGTTGTCATCCTAAAATACTTTCAACATCATCCCTTGATAAGACAACAGAAGTGTTGAAACAATATCGCAATATTTGTGATTTATAAAATATTTATGTTATAATTTTCGAATGAATTAAGTTCGCTCTAATCTGTATTGAACACACTTTTAAGAATAGTATTTTTGTTATTTGAATTTATTCCGTATATACCAATTCCATACTTATATATATATATATATATATATATATATATATATATATATATATATATATATATATATATATATATAATACCGCTTGTTAATTACTAGGGATAATTCCAAGGAGAACATTAGTCCAATCTGTATATGTAATTATTGAACAATATAGTTCATGCCATATTCACGGAAAATCTACCAGTAAAAAAAGAATTCTCTTATTGCTATATTTGTACAAAAACGCAGAACCTTGAAATTTAAATTTAAATTCAAACTCAGCGTTGCGACCGCACGTTCCAAAACAATAACACATTTCTCATAGCATTTTTTTCGGATTACATCTCTATTTTCGTTGTCCTCTTATTACTGAGAAGTACAAACAAGAACAAAATCTACTTCCATCCCTGATGATGTCTGTAGGAAC
This sequence comes from Acanthosepion pharaonis, assembly GCA_903632075.3. Taxonomy (NCBI): domain Eukaryota; kingdom Metazoa; phylum Mollusca; class Cephalopoda; order Sepiida; family Sepiidae; genus Acanthosepion; species Acanthosepion pharaonis. The sequence continues at coordinate 2,496,816 of CAHIKZ030005269.1, read as the reverse complement.
AGACGAAAGCTTGTAATAAATTAAAAAGACCTTATGGAATTTATAAACGGGGATCATATCATTCATATACAGTTTCGGGGTTGATGTATCATATTTATATTGTTTGCGACGAAATATTCTCGCCATTTAAATCATTAACCTCTATATTTGTTTTTTATATGAATGATTCATGAATATATATATATATATATATATATATATATATATAAGCAAGTATAATGGATATAAATCCGACAGAATGAAGAAATTTTTGAAAAATCAAAGTATTTTGATGAATATGTGTGTGTGTGTGTGTGACATTTGTTTTCATTTAACTACATTTAAGGATTTTGTTTGTTTTTTCAAAATTTCTTCATATATATATATATATGTGTGTGTGTGTGTGTGTGTGTGTGTGTGTGTGTGTGTGTGTGTGTGTGTGTGTGTGTGTGTGTGTGTGCGTGTGTGTGTGTGTCCGCGTGTGTATGCATGTGTATTTGTGTATGTTGTGAAATTTTATTTATTAAATGAACTTATAAAATTAAATTTTACTTAACTGGTCACTATTGTCGGTTATCACCATAACAATATTCCACTAACTAAATCTCTGCACATTGCGAGGCTATAGCTCCATTGCAGGAAATATTATTGTAACTTGTTTTCTGGAATGACTCGCAGAAATGTAGTCACGTGTTGCTATATATCAGAGATTATTGCAATGTATTGTTCTTTCAGGATATTTTTTCTTTCTTTTTTTAATAAAGGAACGGAAGTAAACAAAATTAACGGGCGCTATGTCTTGAGAATGAGTAGAAGGTAGATGGCACATTTCTTGTTATAGGTTTCTTAGCTAGGAAGTAGCAAACTCTTAATGTTTAATAGACGTAAGTGTTACCACGGCGGATAATCAACATATCTGGCTAGCGTTCAGATTCTCTCCTCCGAACAGATTGCATATTTTTTGTGCGTTTTGTAGGTCGCCCTGAGGTATCATGGTGCATGTAAGATTGATTGATGATAGACGAGTTCTTATGGTGAATGGGTAAATTGTAATGAATGAATGGGTCGTGAATCGGATTAGCTAGGTATAAGATAGTTAGTGTGATCCAGCCGTAACCCCTCCACTTTTTCGGCCTTGTGCCACAATTATGCAATTTTTACATAATAAATATCTTGATTGCATATTTTTATGATTTTACTGATGCATCATCGTGCACATTCTGATGTAATGCATCATAATGCGTCATGATGCACCTGTTCGTTAAATACGTATGATTTAAAATCCCTCAATATCCTCATAGTATGTTCCCCATATGCTGTTCTCAATGGGCTTAACATTTCCCAAACAACTTTGATCGAATTCACAAAAATAAATTGATGTTAATTCTGAGATGTCGTTTCCCTTAACATATGTTCCGCCTAAAATATAGCATGAACACGTACAACTTCCTCTATTGCTAGTCAATGGAAGACTTATGTGTGTTCTTTTTGTCTTAAGAGAATGAATATTGTAACATGTTATCCGTTCTCAGATAGAAATATTTGTCCGATGCTATAACCAAGTCCATGTCGTGGTCCTACTCGGAATTAAATCATTTTAATCCGTACGTGCATATATTTCAATAAATAGATTTGTTTTTGAATAAAATTAGATTTACGCTGATATTGTTCAATTAAATTTGCGTTTATTCATATGCTGTAGCTGTTATGAAATTTGAATTTCTGTAAAGTTAGAATGTGTTTTATTTCTCACGGATGAAAACAACACATATTCCGACATTTCATATTCGGTAGATTGTTTCGCAAGTTCATAGTGAATGTATTAATATCAACATTGTAAATCTTGCTCTTCGTAAGCAGACTTGGATTTCTTACATTCATTTTCAGAAAAATACATTTTAGAAATTATGAGTCCACCCCGCAACTACAAGTTAAATAGTAACCTTGTGTCCAAGAAAAACATAGTTATTCCCAAAAATAAAAAAAAATACTGAAATATTCACTCGCACGTAAAGTAATTTACAATCCAAAATATGTTTTGTTTTACAACACAGGGGGTTGATAATACGTGAATAGAAAGCAAATCAGGTAATCAATCTTTGTAATCAATTATAGTGAAACTGAAGTCTCTGTTGAAAGGTTTAATAAATCTAAAACTTGTCGAATACTTTATGTTCTCCATATTTTCAGATGTTTTTTTTTTGTCTCTAGACTGTTAAGAAATAATCCCAATTCTTATTGTGTGGTAAACAGGTTCCAGGAACACTGGGCATTTCTGGATATACCAACTTCTCCAATGCTTGCTAGATTTAAATAGAATTTGGAATGTATAGATTTAATTTCGAAACTCACGACATGTTCTGAAGAGACACCAAAGTAAGACTTCTATATTAATAGTAAAGATAATACTATTAATCACCGATTCCTTATAAGGTAACACTGAACATTCATTGATCAAAGAGAAATCACTGTCGCCAGTTGAAATATATGAAAGCTTTCTTTTAAAAAATATTCATGAAAATAGTTGTCTCTATTCCACTGGCTGCTATCACTCTTTCCATTACTGATGCAGGTTTACTTCCTAAGGTTTCATTTGAAATATTATGCAACGTCAGCATCTTGTCATTGCTTTCTCTCCGAGTTACATCTGCTGTGCAGTCTTATTAATACCTGCATTGTTTCTTTCTAGTTAAAATGATATCTGGCTGTTTAAAGAACGCTACTCAAACTGTAAATATGACAATGTCATCACTGCAATACTGGTTGCAAGCAAATTGTTTTTTTCATGTTGCGAAAATGATGAGTGTTAAATCAGGAGAATAATGAATGTGATCAACAGGATGAAAATCAGAGGCACGTACATCAGCCATCAAAACCAAAGATTTATGTACTTGAGCATTATCCTGATGAAATAAGTCCGCTTTTGTCATTTCTTTTCGTCATTTCACCTGTATGTTTGGTATCAAAAGCCATTAGTAGCTGCCTCAGCGCTCTCTATTGCTTTTGTAGCTTTCTTGAAGATACTCAACAAATATAATTTGGACAAGAATTGGATGGGTGTTTCCATAGCAATGATTATCATCCTGGGTTGAGCCAATTTCAAGAAAACCTGATAGAAATAAGTTAAAAAATGTCAGATTTTCCCGACATGCGATCACCTGAAGCGCGTTTGACCTGGTATTACAAAACGCGGAACGCACCAAGAAGAATCCATCATCATGCCAAATTCATGGCGCAGAATATTATCCACTCTCTGACAGTGGTAATAATATTGAATATTTGATTTTATATGATCAGTGTTTTCTTCGGGGGTGATATTTGCAGGTTCAGATCTTCAAGTCGAATCAACGAATCATCTTCAAACCTCTTCCTTCTTCTCATCGCTACCCACTTTTGCAGTATTGATAAAAATGCATCCCTAATGTATCAACCATGGTAAAATGTATTTCAACGGGGGCTAAAGCCTTCATTTCCAGGTATTTGGTAACACCATCATGCCAAAGTGAGTCAATTTTCAGTCGCTAGGAGTTACAAATTCTTGTCTTCTTTAAACAGTCAGATATGTGTTTAGCTGGAAAGGTACAACTCATCTATTAATAAATATAGCTGTAATTACTGCCTGCAAAATTTCACTGCTCAATCATCACTTTTAAATAGTCTATGATGTTTCAGTGCATCATATGCGTCAATAAGTCTGATTTTGTAAGGATAATATATAATACTAATGAACGAGCAATATTATGTATAAATATAAAATCAAAAATCATATTAATAATTCAGTAATGAAATTTGAATTCTGCTCTTTAAGTACAAACCGTAAAAAAAGTTAAACCTTAGAGGGAAAAGGATTTATTTTAAAATATCTTTTATGATGAAAACGGAGCAATTTTTATAAAGTACTTGAAATAATGTTCTTTTTAATTCACATTCGTTGCTCTTTCAATGTTTTTCTTGAATTCTTTCCCAATACCACATAATTCTTGTTTCGTTTACCTCAATATTACCCCGGCCTTCATTAAACAATTTAATTTGTTCTTTCATATTTTCTTCTAACCAACAACCATTTGACGCCATGTTAAATACGAAAATAAAGGAAGAAAAGAAAGCAATTATATAAAACGTTCTTCTCCCATTCTACTGCATCTTTGGCTTTAATTACACTTTTCATTGCTCCATTATTTTCCTCGATTCAACGATCCTTCCGATATTTTCTTACTTTTCGTTACAAAGAAATGCAATTAATTATGCAAATAAAATTACGTAATTATGTAAATATTCTTCAACTCTGACGTGTCCAAGAGAAGAATCGTTGCAGGTTTCTCTTCTCTGCCTGCTTTCATGGATTCAATTTATGCGACACGTCGAGATCGTTTCGGCATGTTGCTATTATTCATGTTTTTGTGTTTGATATCAAAAACAAACTTTCTTTGCGCATTGTTTGTTTTGCAAACGATTCAAATTGAAATTACGTGGGCATGACTAAAAAAATACTTTTCGCAAACACGTCGATGCCGAAAGCAAAACAGTAAGTTATTCTTAAAATGACACAGGTATATGCATTTATAGATACATTTAAATCGTTTTGAATGCATACATTTTAGACTTACTTCTATAATGCGGGATATATATATATATATATATATATATATATATATATAGAGAGAGAGAGAGAGAGAGAGACAGAGAGAGAGAGAGAGACAGAGAGAGACAGACAGACAGACAGAGACAGCGAGAGCGATGTTACACTGAATAATTTATACAATATTTTTTTTATGTTTATTTTCAATTTGATCCTTTCATATTCACGGACAAGATTTTTGGTGTTTATTATCAAGGGTAAAGAGATATTCGCCTTGTTGATACATAATTTATTCCGAGTACTTTCGACATTGCACAATGTCACCATCGCTTTATTGATTATTTCAAGAAGATATTGTAGAGTTCTTCAGTTTCAAAGAAAAAATTGCCGCGTTCATCTGATTTTTTTTGCTTGTGATGCGAAGGACACTAAGTGAACACGTGATCACTTGACACTGCTTCAGGGGAGGTAAATAATTATTGCGTGTCGAGAGATTTAAGAAATACGTACTATAAATATTAGGGCAAAACTTGATATTTTAAAATATCTCTTGTACATATTTTACAAAACTTGTACAATGTTTATGATTAATATCATTAATGTTGAGTTCAATTTTTTTTATTTATATAGCTTCGGGTATTGTTCGTTTATGTTTATGATTTTCATGCAAAAGTAGAGACGCATTTTCAATAAGAATATTTCGGAGTTGCGAATGTGAATAGGTATGCTATTGTAAATGTTTATAAATACTGAACATAGACTTCAAATGAAAACACAAAGCCCAGGACAACACGATCGTAGCATGTCCTTGACTATGAAAGGATACAATAGAAAATAATCATATGTAAATATAATAGTGAAGATTGAAGTGAAAACTCAGTTGTGGCAAACAGTTCCATGCTAATCGCAATGATCAGACCCTAAAATTATCAATAAACCATCTGAACAAATTAAGCCCACGTGTAACTGTAGAATAAAGAATGAATGCCCCTTAAACGGTAATTGCTTACAAAACAACATAATATAACAAGATGCAGCAAGATTACCGGATAATGAAGAAAAAGTATACATAGGCGTAACTGAAGGACCATGGAAACAAAGAAACTATGCACATAAAACATCTTTCACAAATAGTAAATACGCAAACAGCACAATGCTTTCCAAGTATGTCTTGGAAATTAAAAACAAAACATAAATCATACCAAAATTATCATGGTAAATAAGGAAAAGATCATCAGTCTACAGAAAATTTTGCTTGGAGGAAAATATAGCTATTATCACCTTACCAGACCAAAATAAATAACTAATTAAACATTCTGAGCTCATCTGAAAATGCAGACATGAAAACAATTTTTACTACGTTACTTAAAAATCGAAAACTGAAATGAATAAATACAAATAAACAAAAGAATTTAAAAAAGTTAAATAAATTAACCCAAACAAATAATAAACAAATTAAAATACCATTCACGTTAGAATTGACGAAATAAATAAATAAAAATAAAAAATAAAATACATAAAAAACAAATAAATATAATCAACACTAATAAATAGAGTAAATAATAATGAAAAAAATTAACAATTAGAGTACAAATAGATTACCCACAATGCACAACTGATCCATATATATAAATTGGCGACGAAAAAGCAATTATCTAACTGGCTGTACATTAGGATCTTGGGTATTCTGCCGTCAGACATTCTCAAGATATGACTAGTCCACCGTAACTGAGACTATATGTGGAATGTCTCAATTCCTCCAATATTGCATCCGTTAAAAATACCACATTTGAAACTCCCTGAATTTCGTGTATATATCGCATAATATTTGTATACACGAAAAATTTTAAAACATTTTCTTAACTTATAAGGAAATGTGCTATTGTTCTTTCTTTCTATACCTATATCACAGGCGTTAATTTTTCTATCTATGTGTATGTGTTTTTGTGTGTTTGTGTGTGTATTTTTTTGGCGGGGCGTGATTATTTTATAGATATAACTGCTCTTTTAGCAACTGTGATAAAAGATGACATAGGAAGGATATTCTAATGTTAAGGTATCTCCTTGTTTTAAAGGACGATTAAGAATCGGAAATATCCTTATTCCCTTTTATTTCTTGAAATACGAACAATTCTTCTGATGAACAAAATCTCGATTGATTTTTTAATGCAGCAAAACTACTGAAATACAACATAGAAGTGACATCCTACATAGATGGTCTTGCGATTTATAACGGAATTAGTGCCTGGTTTTGACACAGATATCTATCTTCTCTCGCGGATAAAATGACCTTCATTATCGGGAATATGACAATGACATATTTGAATGCATCAGAATCTTTATTTGATACAGTGAAAGTATCCTATATTTCATCCGACTTCCGTTAAAAAGCCTCTCTCCCTTACTAATTAAACGGTTAGGATTTCCTTTTTTCTCTTTTACTTTATGTGATGGTTATCAAAATTTCAAGGAATTCATTTGGGAAATAAGCAGAATTTTCGCCTTCATCCACCGTACTCGTACATTTTTCTTTATCCCAGGAAGGCTTCGTGTACGTGTTGCATTGACCATTGTCATCGTACCCTTTATAGGTACTTTCATTCTTTACATCATTGATGCATCACCTGGACTTTCGATTAATATGTAGGTGAAATCCATAATATTATCTTCTCCATCATTCAACAAGAAGAGACAGCAGTATTCATTCTCCTTCCTCTGTTAATCTCATATATATATATATATATATATATATATATATATATATATATATATATATATATATAGTGTTGCAGCAAAATCCGGCACTTGACAAAAAGAAAACGAAATATGCAATAAAACATAAATTTTATATGTTTTATTTAGCTACACTTAGAGTTAAACACTACAGTATTTTTCAATGCAACCGGGGCCGGCAGAGGCGGCGACGTCTATCTCAAGGCGGGCGCGAAATGAGTCACATGTTTGACGACCATGTTCTTGTACATAGCGGCAAACGCCGCCAGGATGGCAGCCTTCAGAGAGTCGGCCGTGTTGTGGGCGTGCTTGTTGGTCTTGACCACGATCACGCCCAAGAAGAAATAGTCAAGTACTTTGCAGTCGGGTGAGGAGAGCGGCGACAAGTCCTACGACCAGTGGTGAGGAACATAGTTTGGCAAGCCCGCCTGCGTCCTCTTGTCTTTGCATATCAAGCTGTCGTTCTGCCTGTTGCTTATCTGGTCCTAGATGAAATTCTTTTCAACAGAGAAAAACCTCAGCATCCCGGCCGACCTCTCTTTGAGCTCGTTCAAGCAAAGCGCCACCTTGACCTTCCTCCTCTCCTTGGAGGCACTCGTGATGATCATGCCGTGAGACTTGCGGTAGGAGGATTAACCAATGTCCTTCTTGACCGTTCGGCAGATCGTCGACTTGTGACAGCCCATGTCAGCGGCAATTTTGATGTAGCTCCTGCTTCCATCATTGTAGACTGTCTCCTTGACGACGGTGAGGGACTCGTCGGTCCTAAACGCCGGAGAACGAACGTTGGGGGTCTTTCGTTTGGCAGTAAACTCGTCCTTGTTCTCACACGCCTTCCACTTATCCAAATGTCCATGACCATAGTCCTCCTGAACTTAGACCGGGCTATCACTTCCCGACGCGAATAGAAGCTACTGCCGTTGCTGTACGATCATATTTCGTCCTGGGAAAGGGCAGAGAGAAACACGTTAGTTAGTTGTCAAACTGTCGGGTATCTGCATATACAACTTTTTATTGCCTTTTCGTTTTCTTTTGTCAAGTTTCGGATTTTGCTGCAACACCTGTATATATATATATATATATATATATATATATATATATAATTAAATTTTGAATTGCACCTTCGACCGGCAGCTGGTTAGACTTTGGATGAAACTTAATGCGTGTGAGCGAAATGTCCCCTTGTCGAAAAATCACCCCATTGTCAAAAAAATCACGAAGAAAGAAAAAAGGCAGAAAGAACGATTCTTGTATATTCATGTACCTCATCCAACAGGGAGACGGCTGCTACGATGTTGTAATAATGCGGAAAGCAATGAATGCCCAATAGGTCGGTAGATGACAATCATATGAACGGATTCCATTTCTTTCTTGGAATTTGAGCTCCTTCCGCTTGTCAGCTTAGCAAGGAAGTATCATTATACACAGCTGTCGACCTACACGTATCTGAGGATTAAGATATTTGGATCAATATTTATATGGTAAAACATATAGATAAGAATGTCACAAGCAAATTTGCTTTGAGAAGTTATAGTCTGTGAACTCTTGTCTCATTTAATGTGCATTATCGCGATCGCTACAGGAATATTTGTGAGCCATTTTAATAATAAATATTTTTTTAACCTGAATTCTTGACATCAGAGTGATTTTTTCTATTCACTACTGAAAGGAAATGATCGAAATTCACAGAGCAAATTGTAAAAAGAATACGATATACCACATGTGGCAAAAGGATTACGTATATGACTGTCGTGCAAAACTTGTGAAGAAAAGGAAAGGAAAAAACAAATATATACGCACTGACAATTTAAGAAAGACACGGTGTCGGTGAATTCGCTAGAATGGGTGAATGTACGCAATTTTTTTGCGAGATCTGCTGACATATAAACCACGACGCGAATGAGTATAGACAGTTTTGTTGAGCACAATAAGTCTCGCTTCTGACGAAGTCGATTTTTTCGTTTAGTTTTTTCTAGTCCAGCTAAGTTTTGCCTGCCGATGATTTTGAAGAACTTTCAATTAACGTAAGGTTAATTGTTTTATTTTTCGTTTTTCTTCTGTTATTTTTTAAACCTTTTTTTTATTTTTTACTTTCAGTTTTTTGCATGGATTTTCTATCCTTTTTGTTTTAATACATTTTCTTGTTTATTTTTTGATTTTTATCTAATTTTTTCTTAGCAAGAATTTTAAGTTTCTTTTGTATATATCTTTTTGTATTTCTTTTTGACGCTTCGTTCGTTTTGCCAAGTTTTGACTTTCTATTGAGTTGTTTGAGTTACCTTGGCACGACTAATAAGTTGCAAGACTTTATGCGGTTCCAGAATAAAAACTCTGGAAGCCATGTAGGCAATTCTTGCATTAATTTGGCCGTGGTAAGTCTAGGCTGGTCCCATCATGTTGGATACGGTGAATACGTAAGAAAAATCACCGCCAAAAAAATCATCCTGGCGTGAGGACAGCCCCGAAAAGGATGCAAGCTATTAAAAAACCCTAAAGGATACATACGAAGACTGCCTTAAAGGAAATGAATTGCTAAGCATTCCAGAGGCAATCGATGCGATAAAAACTAGGACGATATCTCTGCTGACAACCAACGTGGGAACACGAAGATTCCTTGGTGTCAGCAGAAGCTTTAAAAACCTCAAAATAGGATCTAATATTCTAACAAGAAGTACGAACGCCTTATGGGATATCCTGTTGCCTACAGAGGAAGACGCTAAGATGTTCGCAGGTATCACCCTGGCCACGAAATCCGTTCGTCTACAAATCGAATATTTAGAAACCCGAAGAATAAAATTAAACATTCACTGTGTCCCAGCCGATAAATTTGGCGATAGGAGGGATGCTATTTTACACAGTACAGCGAAGTAGAGAAGGTATCGGCATCAGTTAGCAAGGCGTGGATTGCGACTATAGACTTTGTCCTCTACGTAACACTAACAAAGAAAGATTTGTAGAGATCTCACAACATATTATTGTGCCTGAGAGAATCATGTCCGTCGTCGTTGAAGGACGTTGCCCTTATGCTGGATCTGTGATGCCGTGCATCCCATGACAAAGTTGTGCTTCGGCAAAAAGCGGCACCACCGCCCAGTCAAACAGCAGCAGCAGTATTGAAAGCAGCGATAGTGTCCGGTGAGGACCCTGATGAGGAGTGGAAAGATGTGAGTAAGATGGGACGCAAAACACCAAATCCTCCCCCACAGCAAGAGGTCCCACAGCAAGCAGAAACCAAAGAAATGTCGGAACAGGAAAAGCACCACCAGCCGCTGCTTCAATCCCTAAAAGGACAGCATCAAGGAAAAGATTAGCGCAAACAAGAAAAGCAAGAAGAAAAACTGTAATCCAAAAAGTAACAATGCCATCAGCAACAACAGCATAAAAAGGAACCAACATCAAAAACAAAACAAAAAATCTCAGAATATTGAAGGGTCAAAAGAAAAGAAACAGTTTGCAGACTCAGACATGGAAGACGAGGAAATGCTCCCATCACAAGCCTCGTTTTTAAAGAGGGGATAGAACGAGGAAGATAAAGAAGACGAAGACAAACCTATCAAAAAGTTGGTGAACGAGGTATGAAGGAAAGGGTCACAGACAGAGCCAGATACCAATCCGTCTTTGCGACCCCAGTCGATAGTACCATTATCCAGAAAACAAGGTGTCTTCCCCCTTCACCCACCCGGATTTCATCCAGCACGCCCTTCATATTCTCCCTTGGTTCAATTACTAAACCTCCTCAATACAATTCTTCCCGCTCATTACTGCCAGGGAGTAGAAAAAGAAGAAATTTTTCCCTGGACGGGGGAATATATGTAAGGTCAATAGAGCAGAACTTGAGAAGTTGTTCAACCATGAAAAAATCCTTCCTGGGTCCGTTGTTCAAGTAGTTTTCTCCTAGCCCCAGTCGTTATTAAGTGTGTAAGAGACACGGGGAGGTTCTTCAAATTATGGTTTAACATTTAGGAAACCAGGGACGCTTTCCCAGACGTCCGAGTATTTGTGACGTATCGCCCGAACTAAAAAAGATTGCAATTTTTTTTTGAGAGATGTTCCCGGCACATCTACAGCCCTCGTTATATAGGGCAGTAAAGCTAACCTATTCGATGGACGTTGGCGGTATTGTCCTAGATCGGCGGATGACGTCGGAGATGGGCACAGGGAGCCTAGGACAATCCGTCAGGGTCCTTACACCCGTAGATTTCCGTCCGGTATGTGAATAGGTTTTATTTTATTTTCTCCGTTTTCAGACCTAAATCAAGTCTATCAAGGTAGCCAGCCTGAATGTGAAGTGCTTGAGGTATCGAGGTAAGGCTTCCCGCCTGCTCCGTGACCTGTTGTCAATCGGTGTGGATGTCACCGCGATCCAAGTGCTCCACTTTGTTTGCAACGTCGGTGCGTGTGTGCTGTCTAGAGACTTTGTCGTCTATTCAACATACGGCGACCAACAGGTCAGAGGGGTTTTATGCTGTTGAAGCGAATGGAAACCTTGTCCATTTGAATGCCGAGTTTCCGAGTTCCAATCGTGACCGATATTGCCATGAAAGTGTTTGGTTTCGGATCGTTGCAGTTTATACACCCAACGACCGGGAGAAGCGTGTATCGTTTTTTCGCCAGTTGGAGTCATTCCTAGTGGATTCAACGCGCTTAGTTTTAGTGGAAGGTTGGAATGACGTCCAGAACCACAAGATTTGGTCTAACCCATAGATACCGTGTCGATAATCATAGGAGGGTGTGGAGATGTATATTATGCGGGCGTGGATGATATATATCACTGTATGTGTAAGGGATTTAAGGAATATATTATTGCTTCCATGCTTTTGGCGATTTTACGGAATTCGCAGGATTTCGTCTTCTAGTTGGGCTTGACTCCGTGAACATAGTTATTCTCTTCATTTTTTTAGTGATTTAGGAAACTATTTTCGCACACTATTATCCCTGATAAAGACGGTAGAATTGGTTACTGTGGGAGATGAACACAGCCCTTTCAGTCGGGAAACGGGACTGGCTATTTATCATTTGTTAGTATTTTTGTGAGAGTTAATGATTTCTATGCTGGAGAGAATTCACTCTAAAATGATGGAGGATGTTAGGAAAGGTCAGTTATATAAGAAAGCGAAGAAATGTGCGTTTTTGTGTAATGTGTATTGGCTCGGAATGAAACCTCGGAGAGCCGAGTTCGAAATCCAGTCATTTCTGATACATTGATTTACACACAAATGCCCTTGAATAAATTTATGAATCCATCCTTTACACCCACAAGGTATAGGCTGAACAGCAGGACAGACTTGGTTGACAACCAGTCTGCCGCAGAAAGAAAAGTTAAACTACTGCGGGAAAATCTTCTTCCTTAATTTTTCATGACTCGTAATAGGTATGATCGCCCAAGAGTTTATCATGTATTGCACTTAACTAATTGGCAGAAGTGAGGTGTTTCCCTAATGCATGCATCCGAACCTGTCCGAATTAACGTTGTTATATTTATATATTGAAACGGCACATGATGAAGTTTCTGGATTTTCGTCTACTTTGTCAAACATCAAATAATGTTTGGAAGTAACTGGGGTAAGCAACACCTCTGCGAAACATTGATCAGGATATCAGGTGCGCACCAGTTCACGAGTAAGTTTACCTACGATCTTTGACAGCTTGTAACATATACGATATCATGAAAGGATCTGCCCTCTACGTCAGTTTTTATATGGAAGTACCATGCTTTATGGTAGATTATCATATAAACAAAAAAAGGGAATCGTAGCTGAGAATTCTAGATCAGCTGCCCGAGTGACAAAAGCACGACGACCCAACACACGACGGACACTGCCCGATGCATAACTCACCGACTGACATGAGCCTGAAAGACAATTGCCCGACGGACAATTGCCCGACGGAAAAATGTCCGATATAAAGACCTGTCCGATGGAAAAAGGCCCGAATTTTATATATAAATAGAATTATACTTAATTAAACTTATAGAAAATAGCTAACCGTTTCACCCCATTTCTCCTGGAGATGAAGATTCTGGTTTCCAGTCAAGTTTACTATTTGTCGGCTACAAGATATTTTTGAGAACAAAAACATGTCTTGAGAGTAAAAGAATTGGTTTGTATGATATAAAATATTTTTTTCTTATTAGTTTCATTACTGCTTTCTTAATCAATATTTACAATTATTATTACTAATTGCATTATTTATATTATTGTTAACATTATTATTATTATTATTATTATTATTATTATTATTACTGGGACAGTGTTATTGATATTGTAACATAAAAACAGCGAAATCATAAAGAATATATCAAAGGTTTAACACTATAGAAAATTACTTTTTGTTTTCATTACGATTGCCAGTGCAGACCAGATGTGAAGAACCCAAATTTCTCACTTTCCCACTTTGATATATTGGTTGTATTTTTCAGTGTGTAACAAAAAGAGGACTGCTATTGCACTGAAATTATTCTTTCCTTTATGTATAAATAGCGAGCATTTTCCCGTCGGGCAAGTTATTCATCAGTCAGTTCTTCGTCCGTTAATTGTCCGTTGGGCTCTTTTCAGTCGAGCAGTTGCCTGGATACCGTAGCTGAGTCATGAACGGATCAAGAACGGATCAGTCCTCTCAAACATTGCTATATCATAATCCTGACGGCTATAAATGCTGAAGATAAAATATATACTATGAATGAGCGCATAGCCGAAAGCGCGTTAATGTGAAATTATAGCCCTCTCTTTAGTGGTTATCTGCTACATGGTAACCTATACTTGTTATTGGCAGCATCTGTTTAGCGGCGATGAGTCTACGATCATGAAGTTTTGAATAATAATAAGTCAATCAGTCAGATAAGTATACACCACACGTGATACACGCGTGGGTGATCACGTCTCTTACGATTCATCGCTGATTAGGCATATAATTTTCTAGAAGTAGGTTGCAGTTTCTTCCTGCGCAAGACAGGTTGATGACCACGCCGGTAGGACCAAGCTAGAGGAGAATAGATGGATCCATACCTTTCCCAATGCTATTTGTGCGTAAGTTAATGTAAATAAATTAACCCAAATTGCACAAGGTTTACTCTTTTTCATTATCTAATCTACAATTATGACTCTTGGGGCTGATAGCCTTTCAATTTTGGATACTCTCTCCCTAAATCATTAATCAATCATTAATGCGTTAAAACAAGGTTAGGTTAGTTTTAAATAAATCAAAGAAGCTATGAAACAGATTATTAAATACAGTGCATAACTCTAAATATGTAACCTATAATTTGATTTAATGTTGTACAACAAACGTCAGATGTTACAATGCAATTAAAAGTTTTCATAATGCAGATGTAAAATCATACAAATATATACAATTATATATTTAGAGATATTACTAGTAACTGTCTGTGTGGTAAAATATTTGAGTATACATTTCTAAGTTTCATCATCATAGTGTAAATGAATATATATATGTGTTATTGTTTTCTATAAATAAAACGTTCACAATAGTTATATTTGATCGACAACAAGTTTCACGTTGTTCGTTTCCATCAGCTTGCTGATGAGAGAAGACATTATGCCACTTTTCTGCGACTTTTAGATTGTAAGAATTTTTTTAAGCATTAATGATTTAGTGCTACACGTCTTACTAATTCCACCCAAGGGCCTGTGCATAAGTTAATATAACTAACCCCACTAGAATTGGAACTCGGCTCTGCGATTAACAATTTCCAGCGATTATTCATTACACCTCTGGCACATCCAAGCTTAAAACACTCATTTAGCTACTACCCAGGATTAATGTTGTTTAACTTCGGTCATCGGACGGGAAACATCGTTTCAACATGATATGGCGGTAATCCAACAGTCGATGACGGATAAGTATTTTGAGCATATTAATTATTAAAAGTAACTATTGTTCTGATTATATAGTAGACTTTTTATTGGTAACATTTCACTCACCTTGAGATGGGTTAAATTCCTAAATTTGACGTACGTCATTGGATAGCATTATCATTATTATTATTAATTTATTATACAGTTATTGAAATTTAATTACAGATATAAAAAGAGTCGGAAATGTAAGAAAATAAAACAAAATATTGTTTTTCATGGATAAAAAACTTGGGAATTGGAAAAATGAAGACTAATAAAAAAGATATTGCAATCATTGCTATGATAAGCACAAGTAAAACTAACTATAGTATTATATTTCTGGAAATATATTTACAGTAGAAATGGCTAGATGTAACCGTAAGTTTCATGCCAATAGTTTCTTCTCTCACAATTCTCGCTTCGAGGATATATATCCTGGCTTCTTTTAAGTCGCAATTGATCTTCAAAAATGTAAATATAATATTAGTCGTTATGCTTTGTCTTCTGAATCTTCCATCTTTTATTTTTTTTCTCCTTAATAGTGTATTTCTCAGAATTTTAAAACTCAGTAACCCCTTGAAACTTAGTGGCTTTATTGCCTTGCATTGGGGTATTGTTATGGGACCTAACCCATAATAACATAGTGGACTATTCCATACGTAATAAATACTGCGCCTCAAGAGGAAGCAGAGTGTTCAGTCCGAAGTCGGGCGACCGGCTGATCGGTTGAACTCTCTGCCTTCGGGCGGGGAGTAACCCGAACGAGGCTACGCCGAAGGGCGGGGTCTCTTTCGGGATGGTAAACCGAAGCCTGAACCCATTTATACGGGTTCAAATGGCATATTTTTGGCCTATCCCACGGGCTCGGAGATACCACGTTAAACCGGCCTTGTGCCACATGATGCCCTCGTGGGGGGTGACTAAATACCGTACAGTATGAAGTCGGGCGACCGGTTGACCGGCTGATCGGTTGAACTCTCTGCCTTCGGACGGGGAGGAAGCCGAACGAGGCTACGCCGAAGGGCGGAGTCTCTTTCAGGGAAGTAAATCGACTCTGAATCCGTTTATACGGGTTCAAAGGGCATATTTTTGGCCGAGCCCATGGGCTCAGAGATCCCACGTTAAACCGGCCTTGTGCCACATGATGCTCAAGTGGGGGGATGATTAAATACCGTTTCGTCTGAAGTCTGGTGTGAGGTCCGTCAGAAGTCTGTCAGTCAGTCAGTCGAGTCAGAGGCAGTCCGAAACAGAGTCGCGTTCAGATAGTTACTTCTAAATCTGATAGGTCGTACTAACACTTTCTATTTCTCTGTGTGACGGGTACACCTGGTCCAGGGTCGAATCCTTTGGTTACGGCGCCAACTGTGACGTCGCTCCTCCTGGTCGCTCTTCGCTGTTCCAAGTGTGCCGTTCCAACCCCTTGGTTAGATGATCACCAGCCTCGCCTTTCCCAACCCGCCTCCAACACCTGGTTACTAGAGTAACTGTACTGATCTCCGGTCTGTCTACCCACGTTGTGTTTAGATCTTAGACAGACGGGACCAGCAGGGATTGGGGCCGTATGCAAGTTGAGTCCGACGGGGGTGGCAAAACACAAGTAAAAGAAAAAACTCACGAGACAAAAAATTACTGATAAAAAGGGTAACAACCTTTTATATCCAATGTCCGTTACATAAAAATTGTTCTTATTTCCCGACCCGCTTTGTGGACTATGGCACCAAGCTTCTATCATACAACTTAAAGATTTCGAGTTGTCTACTCTTCAGAATTGTGTATGTCGGAGTGTGGTTTAGTTCGACACTGGGGCTAATCTCTATCAGTCGTTCGCAGCTGATTCTTCTCTTCGGCTTGAGTTGTATTTCTTCACTTCGATCTGGTTTGGTCGAATTCTGTTCTCGGACTTGGCTTGATTTCAACTTCTTCTTCTTCCGTCCAGCAACTCTTTTCTGTCGACTGAGGTGGAACTGATTTGCTTGTTGGTCTGCAACTTTCCTGCCTGTCGGAGGTGGAACTGATTTGCTTGTTTGGTCTGCAATTCTTCTTCTTGTCTGGCCTGCAACTCTTCGGCCTGTCTGGCCTGCAGCTCTTCTTCTTATCTTTGACTTGGCTGCAACTTCTCTGCGGCTTTCGAGCAATCTTCTTCTTCTTCTTCTTCTTGGGCTGGAAGGATTTCTTGTCTTAGGATTCTCTTGCCGCAAGGGGGGAATGAACCGGACCCGATGCCCGCGTTCCAACTGCTCTGGCCGTCTACCCCGCAACTCAGCCGCAACTGATTTCTGTCGACTGGGGTCCTGCTTTTATTGACGCCGCAACAAACCGGGGTGGGTTTGTCGGCGTCAGGGTTTTCTCGATAATTCCAATAGCCGCATTATTTCTGTTTTCCCATCATCGCTATTATTTTCACCCCTACTTCCTCACAGTGCCTCTGGGGGAAGACGCATACCCATCTCTCCCGGTCTCTCGTATGTCAGGTGACCGTTTTCGACCAATGGTTCTTGATCGAGCATTCTTTCTCCTCTTTCCGCATATCACGTGGCCGTTTTCGGCTAATGAGATTCTGGCTGGGCGTCCCCCGTACATATGTGACGTCTCCAATCGGGCGTGGCTTATACCATTCTTGTTCTGGGAAGGGTTAGCTTGCTAAAAAAAGCAAAATTCAATTTGGTCTCTTTCGCACGCACGAAAAACGATAATGTTGGCTTTTCCTCACCTGGGTTCTGTCAAAACAGCCGCCGCTAATTAGATATGACTTCAGGAAGGATTGTTTCCCGCCTTCTTGGCGTCCTCTGTGAGCCAAAAGCAATTGTCTTTTTCACCCCTTTGTATTCGTTCAGACCTGATAGTCAAAAATCTTAATTATCTGAATTGAAAATGTCTTCACTTCATCATCGTGGGAGTTCTGATCCTTAACAGGTCAAAATCTGTATACAATTCCAGCGGTCACCCCCTCATCCCAAAAGACACCTTTCCTCCGATTAAAATTTCGTTCCCATTGTTCTAAAAATCCCCTTTCTCCAAATTGATAATGAGTCTTTCTACGCAAAAGTCGGTCATGTGCTCCGACCGACATTTTTTTATCAATGTTTATACACTTATTTATCAAGCCTGGCCCCTTTCTTTCTCTAAATGACTTTCCCTTCTAAATAACAATTTCCATTGTCTCTCGAAATTCGGCCAACATGTTGGCCTAAATACCTTTCTGACACCTGTTTTCGCTAATGACCGGCTTTTTGTATTTCTCGACCTCTCTCTTTCCCTGTTCCTTCCTTTTTCTCTTCCTCTCTTTTCTTTTTCTTTTAGGATCGTCTAAGTACATTTTAGTGAATTATTTTCAAACTCAATTATTCTTCGTCTAAAAAACTAACGACTGGTTAATAAACCGAGTAAAAAAAATTAAATCATATTTCTATGAATATTTCTTTTTTTCTAATAATGCAAGGTGCCATATCTGTATATATTCCTGTTTGTAATAAGTCTGTGTTATTCCATATCCGTATTCGAGTTTTTCTTTATTAGTTCTAATATGGACTATCACCGTGGTACAAGGAACCGAACCATAACAGGTATAATGATGAAAAGATAGTTAAAGAATAAGAGAAATGTAATTTGGGCGGAAAATATGAAAATAGTTATTGGTAAAAGTAATTCTATTACATATAGAGCTCAATGAGCTGAGTGGAATGGCTGGGATAGCGATAATCGCCAGCAAACACGACTGAGAATACAGCGGACTGAATGCAGATTAATCTTTATCTCGTAATGGCGGAATATGTTTTTATTGTAGAGCGATTCTTCATTGAATACTTTAAACGTATAACGAATAGTTTCGTAAATAATTATCAAACAAAGGAAAGTTAGCTTTACATTTATTTTTCAAACGTAACTGAAAATGGTTCGAATGAATACATATAATTACGGCGTTGTATAATATGAGGCTTAATGAGGAACATAGGCATATAAAAAATGGTTTAATCTGTCGGATTGATAAGGCAGAGACACAAATACAATTCTTTCTGTGGAATTCTGTACTCAACTTTCAAACGCTATGCAGAGTGTAGGAATTAAAATCATGGGGTCCTTCAAATTTGATGATATAATAATCAACGCCAAAAAAAAAAAATATGAATCCGTGGATATTTTTTTGTGTGGAAGATGTCTCAAGAAGCTAGGTTCACGAGTATATGAAAAACTGTTCCTTCACAAACTGCAAATCTAAGTATTTCTTATCATGTAAAAAATATTTCAAAGCCACTAAATTAATGGAGAATAGTTCCAAACCTTTTGCTATATTAGCACAATTTCATGCAATAGACTCTTATTAGACTATATGTATATGAAAACTTAACATTTTGCAAACAATGATTTCGGAGAAATTTTACAAGTAAAGTTAAAGGTGATAATGCAGAGAATTTAACATTATTACTGGGCAAAGTTCATTTCATGAATTTTATAGAATGTTACGTTAGCCATATAACCAGGTAAAGACGCAAATGATTAACACAAGTGTGACGTCCCTCTCTACAGCCTTCGCTCGCTCCTCGCTGCTTCGTTCAGATGTCGCCGCTCCAAACGTGACGTCCGCCTGTTTGCGTCAGTCGTGTTGTCCCGTCCTGTGACGACCAACTGGCTTGGTATCGGTCGCGGCACCCAAATGTGACGTTCTAAACTTTTGGTGATTCGGATGGGAATCTGGTTAGATTCGATATCAGCCTCGTCGTTCCCAACTCGCTTCCAACGTCTGGTTACGAAAGTAACTGCGCTGATCTCCAGTCCGCCTACCCACGTTGTGAATTGATCTTAGGCAGACGAAATCAATGAGTCGTTGGGGCCGTAATGCAAATTGAGTTCAAACGAGGGTGGTATTACACAAATATGTATAAAAGAAAATAAAACGATAACTCAAAAGTTCAATGTATCAAAAAAAGGATAACAATACTTTATATCTGTTTGCTGGATACATAGGACTGCGTCTATCTCCCGACCCGCTATATGGATTGTGACACGTTGTTTTTGTTAGGTGAGTTTTAACATCTTAAGTTGTCTGTTCTTTAAGAAATTGGTTCTTGGTGTGTCCTCAGGCGATAGTCGAAAAACTTATTTTGGTGGTATGGATCTAAGTCGCTCTTCAAAATAAATTGTTCTTGGATTGAAGATGAGTTCGGAAGTTGCGCGAATCTTTCAAGTCAGCTCTGCGAGGCCTGCTTCAACTGAGCACTCTGGAAAACCGGAGTCCGAACTTAATTCAACTCTGGATTGAACTGATTTTTGCTCGCTGCGACTTTGCTTATATGGACGCCAACCAAAACCGGGGTGGGCTTGGTCGGGGCTGGAGGTTCCTCGATAATTCTAAATCCATATACACTTCTTTTACTTTTGGTCAGGAATTTTCCACTCCTTCCATTTTTGGAAGTCTTCTCTTACTCCCACCTTCTCATATTCTCATATGGATATCTCACCATACTTCAGAGGGGCGTCAACGGTTCTCCCCACTTCTTCGTAGCAACTTCGCATACCTATCCTCTAAATGGGCGGCGGCAGCTCCCCTCTTGCGTCATGTGATCACCTACGTCTGGCTCTCGTTGACATTCGGCCATGGCGTCCAACCGGGTGGGTGTGATCCGGCTAGCTTTGTTTTAGGAAAAAATATATCTTGCTCAAAAAAAATTATCTTTTTCTTTTCCTTTTCTTTCCTTAATCGAAGCTCTCATCCACAATTTCACCTGGGATCTATCAATGCCAATTATCAAGTGGGGTAGTCGTCTAGCGAAACACAGCCGATCCCCGTCCTGAAAAAACAGTTTCATTGTCCTAGCCGTGTTTGCATTCCTGGTGCCAATTTCTGATAACATAGTTTTATTATCATAACCGAATTCTAACACTCATAGATGTCTTGTCAAAACGGCAAAGACTTAACCCAGGGTTGGCTTCGTGTGCGGTTAGCAGACGACCTATTAAATCCTTTCCCGACAATATTGTTTGCCCCCTCTGACACAGTTAATTTTTCTTATCTATTCAAAGCTCTGTATTCACCTGTTCCTTGTCAGGCAATCCTACGACATTGGTGGTCAGAATTTTCACCATCTTTTTCCATTATCAAAATAACATTGTCGAAGTGTCTCGGAGTTTAGTTAGCCGGTCTGTGGTTTGTCAATTAGTTGTTCGCCAGCATTAAGTGGCTGTTATCTATCCCCGATAACACAAGTCCGCCACCATAATACTGTCGATTTTCTTATCCATTTAGCATTTTCTGCGATGGTAATGAAACCTTTCACCATTTGCTACTTACCAAAATAACATTGTCAATGTCCCCAGTCGTGGGTGGTTTCTTTTATCATCTAAGCTTAAGTCTCGCCTCTCTTTTCCTTTCTTTCCTTTCTCTTTTTCCTTTCTTTTTTTCCTTTTTTCTTTTTGTGCCCCTCAATGGTGTCGCACAAGTATAAAATTCTAAACATTATTATTATTATTATTATTATTATTATTCCTTTGATTTCTGGTGTGTACTCATTTCTTTCCGAGTCCTGACAAAAGACCTATGTTCCGAAATTACATCATGACATTTTTCACTAAGCAATTTAAAAAGCTAAAAAATCATACAAAAATACATAATTTTCATAGAAACCAACTTCGTAAGTTGTGGACTGTACCCGTAATAACATTTGCATTTCTTTATGGCATGGGATAACATAAATCCCTTCAATGAGTCTATTGGAATATTTCCAATCATTCCTAGGCCTCCAACAGGAATTGGTGATGTTCTCATGTGCTACATTTTTGAGATTTTGATTACAAGGTCTTTTTATTTTGAAAGCATTTTGAAGATATTCAAAGATACATTGCAATCTTCAGTGATTGCCATCTCAATAAGAGTGCAATATTTTTTTTTGTAATCTCTAATAACAATGTCTGACCGATTAAATTTGATTGTTCTGTTTCTGTTTATAGTGAAGTCCCATAAAATTGTTACAGATTCTGTCTCTGTAACCGGGTCTGGATGGTATTCATACCAATCTTTTTCAGGTTCCTTTCCGTAGAAGTTGCATATATTCCAGTGCACATTTCGTCCCACTATGTCATGCCGTGTTTTATTTTCAGTGGGTGCCAATATCGCGCAATATGACACAAGATGGTCAATTGTTTTTTGGATATTCATCTCAGAATCTGCATTTTGGGTTAACACATTTTTTCACTAGGTGTGCTTTATAATTTCTAATTAACAAGCATTGGACCTGTGCAACAATAATAGTAATAATAATAATAATTATTATTATTATTATTATTATTATTACCTTGACATTCACGAATAAATAGTGAAAAAGGAGTATCTCTATTCCCCATTTAGTTCTCCATCACAACCATTATTCCATAGCTGATAATCAGATATTTTAATTCAAAAATAAATTTGTATATTTTTTTCTTATGCCCTCGTTTCAAACGTGAATATTTACGAACGTGATTATTTTTTTAATAAGACATGTCGGTAACAAGATAGTTACAAACAAAATAAAATTTTAATCAAAATGATGTCCTGTTTTTTTAATACAAGTTATCGGGTTAATTGTGAGAGAGGAATATCAACAGCAAGTCTGAATGCAAATCGCAAGACATTGCAATCGTCATGGGAAACCTGAATGCCGAATAAGCAAGGAGATAGATGGCGAAATAGTTGGTAAACTCGGACTTTCACTCCAGTGCGTCTAATACTAACTGTATGTTGAATGAAAGGAAGTTAAAGGAGTTGTTCCAAATAATTTGCACAAGGTTGTAAAATATGTGGATGCTCAATGTTCATAGCTGATCTAGAATGCGTATTTGACAGCAAAAGCGACAGCCAAATTTGCAAATTCCAAATTACAGATACAAAATTAAAAGGAACACAAAATTGAATATACTGTAAATATTTTAATAGAGGACGGAACGTATGACACTGAAATCCGAAGGTGCATTCGGGCAGCGAAGTGTCTTCCCAAATCTAAAAAATGTATTACGCAACAGAAAAAAAAATTGTTAGAAACAAAGAAAAATACGGGAAGAAGAAAATTGAAGCAGCAGAAATGTGATTCTACCGAAAGACTGTGAAAATACTATGAAACGAACAATAGAATTTACAAGAAAATTGAACCAAAAAAGGCATTTACTGCTAACGTAAAAAGATAGAATTTCTCGGCTACATAATGAGGAAATAGGTTTTAGAGAAAATAATATTCAAACTAGCAGCCATACACAACTGGTCGTTCAGAAAAAGCATTCAATTAGAATGGAGCAAAAACAGCAATATGTCTAGATGTAACAGTTTATCTTCAATTACTTTAAATACTTTTACTTAAAAATATTTTTAATTAATGCAGTTAGTGATATAACAGAAACAGTCTGTATTTATTCATTGGAAGTTAGCAGAGGGTATGACGGGGTAATACAGGCAAAAGGAAGATCCTCTTCAGACCATAATTATTTTGGAGATTTTGGAATTCAATTTTGTCAGTGTGTCTTCCAGGGATGTTAAAGAGGATAGATTTATAAAGCAAATGTTAACTTTGATAAAAATCGGTTGAAAGATCAAAGAAAAATAGGAAAAAACCCAGTAAAAATCACTATGTTTCAATATTTATGCGGCTTTCACTATATGGGTGGACATAATTATCAAGTTAAATGATTGTTAAACAACCAACTTAATGTTGGCTACAAATGAATGAAGTTTGTATTAGAATGCTTGAAAATTGATGGAGTTTTTAGTTTAAAATTTGTGTTGAAATCGATATTTCATTTGCCGCTGTTTTTCGCTGAAAGCAATGGGGTAGAAATAAAAATGAGTTATCGATGCGCTCGTAATAATGTAAGTAAACTACACACCTAGTTTGAACTAAATCGAAGAAAAAAGTTGAATGTATCGATTTTTGATCGGCTTTATCGATTATTGGCTTTTTAAAAAATATCCCTTACAGTGTGCAATGTATTTACGAAGCTTAGTCAAAATCATTTGGATTTTTCTCGAGTGAAAAGGTATCACAGACAGAGACAGACAGACAGACATATATATATATATATATATATATATATATATATATATATATATATATATATATATATATATATATGAGGAAAACAACGTATAACCTACCGGGCGAGCTTCAGCAAATGGATGTCGCAGGAAGGATTAAGAAAAATACAAAATATATTAAGATCTACAAATGAGAGGAAATAGTGGAGTGCCGCGGTCACAATGGGAGAAGCACATAGAATAAGATAATCTAGTATATAATTCTATTAAATATCATTTGTATTAATTTATAAATATTCTGAATTGAATTAATTAATTTTGAATTAATCAATTTTAAAAAAATTTGAGACCAGTTAAATACTTTATAATAATTTTACGTGTTTGATTATTTGTGTTTTATTTATTAAATCACAGTATGTATAAAATGAATTTCAATTAAATTTGTCAAAATATAATCTTTCTGTTATTTTCCATGTTAATATTTAATTATACGCAATAAATCTACATTTTATTCGATCGCGTCCATGGATTTGATGAACACTGTATGCAAATACAAATCATTAAAAAATATGTTTGAATACCAGTTAAATTAAAAACGGATGTCAGATAAAGAATATATCTGTCGGAAGTGAGTTAATAAGGAATGAGCATATAATGATATCCATTCATGTAATTTGTTAAAAGTAAACGTACATCACCATTTAAGCGAATTCAGAAGTAATTCAGCTTCAGAAAACGATAAAGAAGCCTCTTGCAACTGCTTATGGTCCTTTTTGCTGTAGCTCTCCTGTAAGTTGACGATCATTCTTCTCCATAATATCCTTTCCTTTTGGAATTTTAAGCAATTCCTCTGAAACACACACACACACACACACACACACACACACACATATATATATATATATATATATATATATATATATATATATATATATATATATATATATATATATATATGCAGAAAGAGAGAGAGAGAGAGAGCTAGCTAGCTAGCTAGCTAGCTAGATAGATAGATATCTGGAATCAAGCGCAGTCGCTTTCATCGAGGGAATGAGAGCGATCATTTTCATTCATGGCATAGTATGTGTTTTCGTCGGGGCGGCATAAAGTTTCGCACACGCTGTATTCCTCATTCCACGCAAGGCTATAGAACATAAATTCTCCTCTTTTTTACCTATAGTTTGTGGAGTGTAGAAGACTGGATTCATACATTTTCCTTTAGCAAGTAAGTGAACGGAATGAACATTATCGGAATTCAAACTTGACTTCACAATTCCTCAGTCCAAGTCAAAACCCATTAATCTACTATTCCTCCTAATACTATATATATATATATATATATATATATATATATATATATATATATATATATATATAAATAAAAAAAACTTAAACACTAATATTCCATGGTCATGATTTATTCCATTGAATCGTAAATACGAGCCAATTCATCAGACCTTGAAATTCAAAAAGAAAACAGAAAAAAACAAATACGGAAATAGAAAAATAGAAATATATATGTATGTGTATGCATGTATGTATATATATGTGCATATGTATGTATATTTACCACTAATATTATCTATCTATCTATCTATCTATATATATATATATATATTTATATATATATATAATTTTTTTTTAATTTGTAGGTTTGATGAATTGGATCGTGATTACGATTCCAATGTAATAAACTATAATCATGGAATTTTAGTGTTTGAGTCATGTATAATATATATATATATATATATATATATATATCTGTGTGTGTGTGTGTGTGTGTGTGTGTGTGTAATTTTTTTATATGTCACATAAATAAAACTGTCGCTTTACCTGTTTAATATTTCTATGTTTATTCCAAATGTTTAAATGAGATGGAGATATTTGCGTTGATCTCGTGTTATTGCTCGCCTTTTATATTATATTCTTGCTCTGTCCTGGATACTGAGCTCTACCTGGATTCTATCCTCTTGAAAATTATATTGTATATATATATATATATATATATATATATATATATATATATATATATATATATATATATATATATATATATATATGTATATGTAAATTACATTAGTCGGACTATTGTCCTCATCTTTTGTCGCAATATTTTTGTCACAACGTTTCGGCCGTTGTACGCTCCGGCCTTCTTCAGGTGGTTGGAATTTCGAACTGAACCCTTTATTTCGATCACTGGGGTAGACTGTTCTAGTTCCACGTGCCATGTTTGATGGATGTCAGTTATCAGTTATCTCCTGCTAATTTTCCCACTGAAATATATTCTACTGAAATATATATATATATATATATATATATATATATATATATATATATATATATATATAGAGAGAGAGAGAGAGAGGCATACCGGTTTTAAATAACAGATTATTGTTAGTTACTGACAGATTGATATGAATACAAAATTTATAGCGTGGAAATCTTCGGGAGTTTACATTAATAGTTTCTTCTCGATGTTTTGATTATTTCTATGACACTTTGTCTTTTTTCAATTGTTTCGAAATGCAAAAATTGAAAAAACCTATTGAAATCGCCCTCGTCATAGCATTAATTTATTAAAGACACAAAAAAACGTATAAACAAGCTGCTGTTCATGCAAATGTATCTAGTTGTTAACTAAATCCTAGTACTTTACATGCACGGATAACGTTGCATTACGCTGCTCAGACCATATCTCGGAGATTGATGAATTCTATAAACTTTTATTTCCACAGAGGCGGCAAAAGTATGCTGAATTTCAATTATTAGAAAAATGTTTCATTCTTGTAATATCGGAATCGCCCGAAGAAGCTGAGGAGTTGAGATATATATATATATCGTTTTTAAAAATGGAAACGGATATCAATTTTATGTGAAAATCAAATACTTAAGTTCATGTTTTCTTAAATAACAATTCACGCAACGATATCCAGAAAAAAAAAACACCATGGCACTATTAACCTTAAAGTAAGAGTAGCGAGTGTTTAGATTGGAGGATAATTTTGGAAAATCCATTAGAATAATTTATTTTCCGAATACAAAAATGGCGCGAGAAAAATGTCTATTCCGGGTGCGGGTACGTCTTTCCGACATGATACTAATCAATATTCTCCAAAAGAATACCAAATATATCAACATTTTTAATTCGTATCTTTCACTCACTAACACTTTCATGATAATCAATTCTCTCCCTCCCCCCTCTCTCTCTCTCTATCTCTCTATCTATCTCTCAGAGACACTTGCACAGAAAGATATACATATCTATATAATATATTCGAATGTAAGTGTGTCAATGTGCCACACTTTTTCAATTTTACTCCGAGACGCCATAGCACAATATATCATGCAATTGGTATCAGGTGGACACCGTGAGAAAATGAAGTTCATTCTCGGCCGGATGCCGACCGGCAATCCTGAAATTGTGGATTCCAATTTTTTCATTACTACCATTATTTTTTTTTTCGGATTCCACTATCTTGGCTTCTACCGATAAAACAATTAAAAACGGATACATTACTCTAACTTATTATAACTCTTGCTCAAATGAAAAATGACTGTCCTCACATAATGTGCATCAAAACAAAATAGTCCGCGCATTACTCTTAAAGGCCATAGCCCAACATATCATACAATTTTGGGATCAGGCCGACACATTGAGTAAATTAAAAACCTTCAGGGCCAGATCCAGATCCAGACACGCAATCCTAAAATTTTTGATTCCCAAATGTTTAATACTGTGATTGTTTTCGCCGACGTTTCATGTGATTTTTTGCAACAAATTTTTTTATACGATGACATTTTTTATAAATTTGGGAAGAATCCAAATTAGTTCCAAAATCCAGTGAAAATCACCCATGAAATAAAAATAATTGTTTTAAGAGAAATCCACTGAACTCCGTACATCAAATTGTCTTTAAATTTAGAAGCGACTGAATAATTACCGTTGAACTTTTGCAAGATAAATATTAATTTTAAATATTAATGCAATGCTTAAATGCAGCAATCAATTTTGAATTATTCTGTAGTTTGTTGTCGTCATTCGCATCTACTGCTACCTACCAATTGTAATGAAGGCACAGTCAACAGCCTTCCGCAGGAGCTACGTTAAATGCAGTCCGGCACCCCAGCTTTTAATCTTCTACACACACGAACACACACACACACACACACACACACACACACACACACACACACACACACACACACACACACATATACATATTTCTTGTCATGGCATATAATTCAATGATTCTAATGCGTCTCCATAATCATAAACCCCAATATTCTTGCAGTAAAGTATGTGAGGGAGTTTTATTTGATAGCTGCTCGGAATGAGAAATCGGAGAACTGGGTTTGAATTCCAGTCGAGGTCATTACAATCACGCATAAATACTAAAAGATATTAGCCCCTCTTCTGCCGACGGTGAATTTTTGTTCCTAGCCCGGGTGTACGCGTTTGATGCCCCCACATTAAAGCGACATTATGTTACAACCTGACTTCGTGGAGTGTTGAGTAAATACAAATAACCTCTCGAGTAACACACACATTATTATCTCTCAGCTGCCTCTCTGATGTTAGGCTGAGTGCACTCAGTGGCAGCTGCTTCAAAGAACAGAGTTGCAACTGAGGAAAATTAGACGTGGAGAACATCTGCCCCGAGGCCGCGCCCTCTCATTACACAAGAAAGAGAGGGGGATGCACGCAACGAGGCCAGCGCAACTTACGGTAGCTGGGGCAGGGGAAATTTTGTTCCTAGCCCAGGTGAACCTGCACGGACTCCCCACATTAAACAAACCTTTTGACACAAACTGGCCTCGTGGGAACTTTAGTAAATACAAATTACTCCTGAGTAGTTTACGTTTATTTATCATCTCTGATTTGTGTCTCTGTTTTCGGGCAGATTGCGCTCCTGGCAAAGGAAAAGGGGTGTAACTGAGGAAAATTATTCTAAAAGGTGCCGCCACTGGGGAACATCTGCCCGCGTATACGCGCTCGGGTTCCACATGCTAAAGAGACCTAGTTTCACAACCAGACATCGTGGTGGGGTTGTATAAATAAAAAATTACTTCCGAATACATTGTAATAAGTTTATTATCATCTTTCATTTGCCTCAATGACACATTGGGCAGCGTGGGCTCTGGGGCGGTTCCGTCGAAGTTTAGAGTTGCAAGTGAGGAAAACTCTAATGAGAGGTGCCGGCCATCCCGAAAAAATTTCCGAAGCCGCGCTCTCTCTTTGCACGACAGAGACAGAGAGAGAGAGACAGAGAGAGAGAGAGACAGAGAGATAGATCATCGTTCGGGTTTACACTCTCGGGCTTCCCACATTAAACTGACCTGGTATCACAACGCGATTTCGTGTGAGGAGGTCGGGTAAATACCAAGTTACTTTTTTTAAATAATATGTAACACGTTTATTTATCCTCTCTTAGTTGCGTATTTGTCTTAGGACAGAGTGCGCTCAGGGGCGTCTCCATCGATGAAAAGAATCGTAACTGTGGAAAATTATACTCAGAGGGCCCCAGCCCTGTGGAACATTTGCCCAAGGCCGCGTCCTCTCTTAGCAATAGAGAGAGGGATCTGTGCTCGCAACGACTTCAGCGCAACCGACGGTTGAGGTGGATCGGGGAATTTTTTATTCCTAGCCTGGGTGTACGCGCTGGGCTCCCCACTTTAAACCGACCTTGTGTCACTGTGCGACTTCGTGGGGGATCGAGTTAATACCAAATCTCTATAAAATAATTTTTAACTCGTTTATATATCATCTCTCAGTTGCGTCTCTGTCTTTGGGCAGAGTGCTATCAGAGGCGGCTCCGTCGAAGGACAGAATCTCAACTGACGAATATTATACTGAGAGGTGCCCAGCCCCGGGGAACAGTTGTCCGACGTCACACCCTCTCATTGCGTAATTTAATATATGTGTCTATATCAAAACAGTGTCGTCTGCATATCTAATGTCATTAAGATTGTTACCGCAATAATGAATCTTTGTACGACATATAATTATCTGAGAATCACCTCACTGTAAAGGTGTTAAAGCCAATAATGAACCTTTGTATGACATGTAATTGTCGGTGTTAGCACGGAGTCAACGCAACAGACCGTTGAGTGGGCTTGTGAAATTTTTGTTCCTAGCCCGGTTCTACGTGCTCGTGTTCCCCACATTGAACCAAACTTGTATCACAACACGACTTCGTGGGGGCTCGATTAAATATCAATTTACTATAAAGTATAGATGGGTCATTTTAACCCCAGAAATTGGTGGAAGAATTGAGCTCTAATCTAGCATTTTGTAATATATATTAATTCAGTAAATAAAGACAAACATAAAAGGGTGTAATACAAGGATGTGTATTCCCACCGGGCGTGTTCAACCTTTACAGTGATGTGATTCTCAGACAATTATATGTCGTAAGAAGGTTCATTATTGGCGGTAACAATCTTAACTACATTAGATATGAAGACGAATCTGTGCTGATATAGACACATATTAAATTACGCGATATCTTACAGTGATTCGTGAAGGTAACCGAGAAGAAAGGAGTAAGAATGAATGGTAAGAAAGGAGAATCTATGGTTGTCAGCATAAAGACAAGCCCAAATTATGCAAGAAATAATGAAAGTACAATAATTTAAATATCTGTAAAGTGTTTTATCGGAAGAGTGAATTGCACGACACCAAAATCCGAATGCCCATTGCGATCGGCACATTAATTCACCATGGAAGCTTAAGAAAAGGTAAACAAAAACTCCCATTCCTGCTCCTCTCCTCCTTTATGATGTATCACCCCAGAAAATGGACGACTGTTGCTCTCTATACCTGCAATTTTAATTAACACCTGCCTTCTACCATCTTATTTTGCTATCCCTTCACAAAAGTTCCTTAGATAGATTACTCTTTGCCAATCTCTTCTTTTCCTTCCTTCAGTATGTCTTGTGAGTGTCCCATTCACAATGCCTGCTTTCCATATTATATGTCTCAGAAAGTCCGTTTCTGATTCATGTGTTTTTTATTGGCCTTTTTATTAAAACTTCCTCTTTCTCGCATTTCTATGGATGGAACAAAAACTATGTGATTGAAGCATTTAAGATGAGGACAATGATCAGAATAACAATGAACTAAATTAGGATGTTTTCAAGGAAACTGTCACCTTGGGAATTTCCATTTCAGCAAAAGCACTAATGAATTAAAAAACGAAAAAAAAACAAAACAACGCCATGAAAAATAAGTCATTTGTGCAAAACAGGACATGAAGTTGCAAATCAAAAATGAAATAAAACATCCGATGTTTCAAAACTTTCAGCGACAGAAAAAAATACCAATAACACTTCTAAATCCCAACTGTTGATTTTACAAGTAATAATTATCTTAAAATAAAAACATCGGTTAAAAATATCCAAAACATTCTTTTGGCTTTATATTCTTACTAGACATTCTGTTGTCGATGTTTATTAGGAATCCATCTCCCATAAGTTAATCCCTTGTTTCCTCCGGTATTTCAGACACTGATAATAAAATTGGAGTCTTTGGAAGGGTATAACCTCTTATTCAGCATTAAAATGTCACAAGAACCCTAGGGAATAACTCGTTATACATTCCATTTCTTAAATCAGACAGATTGATAGCACTCTGCACAATTAATCAACCCAGCTATTCACAACAAACATAAAAGATTCAAGACCAGCCATTCGTTACTTTATAATAAATATCTACTTTGTAACGGGTCCCCAATAACTCTACTGCGGACATGCCATATGTAATGAGATTGTGCTCCTACCAAATCTTGACAACGGGTCAGACAATCATCATAGTGCTAGCACAATCCAAATATACTTTGAAATAATAATTTGACGCGTAGCTTTGTGTATATCATTTCTAAGTATCTCTGTTACCTGATATTGATTTCGATTAAGTAATGTATTTCAGTTATGTTGTGGTAATAGCTAGTTACTCTCTTTACAATCATGAATCTGTTGTTGAATTCAGGATAAGTAGTCCTTGGTAACTTTTTAAGAGATGATGATAATACTATTTCAGTATTGAATATTATTATTACGAGTGACTCTGTCGAGTCAGGTGGTGCGACTTGCATTTCTCCACATAACAATGTGTCCCATAATCAAAGTAGTATCGAGTAAGATCTAGCCTCAGCAAACAATTAACTTGTTTACTGAATGTAACGCTTTATTAGACGTATTAAGTTATATATTAACTTTTCATTGTTGTCATTATTGGTTAGGGCTTGACTGATGAGAGATTTACGATTTATCATCGCTTCGCAGGTTATTTAAAGCCAGAAAATATTTTTAGATTGTAAGTATATGTTGTAGATGATGATGATGTACCGATACAAGACTTAAAAATTAACCCATAGTTGGGGGGAAGAGATGTATTTATACCATTTCCATAGGTGTTTGTTTATCCTAAATGAATATAAAAAATCCAACTGGAATTAGAACTCAGCTCTCCAATTTCCAGGTCCTGTCGTTATATATTACATCACGCACTGCACCAAGTGTTCCCAAGCGGTCACCAATTTAGCTACTGACCAGACATGACGTTGTTTAACTCCGAGAACCAGTGTTTGGCTGTAAGCTACCACGGTACTAGGATCGCAATGAGGATTGAATGACGCTATGTTGGCCCTCAACAGCAGCATTAATAATGGGCTAAACTAGCGAAGAAATAATTAAATAACCTAAAGGTGAGTTTCTACTTGAGAAATAAAATTCATTTAACTTAGCCAAAAAGTAAAAATTTGGAACTCATTTGCCAATATCACGACACTTATAATCATAATGCTCTAACTTGACATTCAACAGATATCTGCGATTTTTTCTTAAAATTTTCATCTGCTGTGTACTGTGTCTGTTGATGTTTTGCCGATCACGGCGCTCCACAATTCCCTGTTCTTTATAGCTCTTCATAAATGCTATCTTTTTTTAACACTTTTAAACCCGTTTCTGCTATTCATATACTCAAGCCGTCACGTAGTTTTTCTGTGTCCCCTCTGTCTTCTGTTGCTTTCAATCTGTCCTGTGAGTATCAAATTCTTCAAACACGCTTTCCTCATTATGTGCCCTTCAACTATATTTTATGATATTCATAATATGTGACATGTTTGTTTCTATTTTCTGCAAATCTCCTTCGCTCTTCACGTGCTTTTTTCATGATATTCTCAGCATCGTTTTGTAGAGTCACATTTCTTTTGCTTGAATCTCTTCTGCATTAATGAGATTCTTAAAAATGGCATTCCACCAAAAAAAGGACTCACAGTTATACATTCCAGTTCAAACGTTTCAGGCAACCACTGTCATATTTTAAATTGGCCCCAAATGTAGTTGTTTTTACTTTAAAAAAAAGGGAATTATTATACACATTTAAAAAAAAATGAGGCAGTTTTTTTTTATTAGAAATTTTATTACAACCAAAAGAAAAATTGCATTTTATGATTAAATTTTACTCTCGTTAAATATACTCATTTAACCTTGATTACTATGTAAGAATGTGTTGTTTTGGTGTAAAGAATATCGTCGTATGCTTAGGTCAGCGATTGTGGTTAGATAAGTTTAATTATAAGATAGAAGAATACCAAACTTCCCTACATTAGGTCGTGCGCCTCATTTCTGTACATTTTACAAATTAAATATCACTCTTCGCTAGGGTATCTAGGCTTTTGAATTAAAGCACAGTGCAAGACGACATTACAGACGATTCGATGTTATGACAATATGAAATATTATTCAATCATATGTCAACTTGAGATATTATACGATGACAATATGCGAAAAGAAATTTGCGAAAATAAAGGGTGTTTCATTAAAATGGATTATATATAAGAGTGTTTCATTAACACGGATCAAAGTCAGCAGTACATAAATCAGTGTTATTGATGAAAGTATTTTTGTTTCCCCATTGGATCATGTTATTTAAATCATGGCAATTATTGGTGAATTATTATATCGACTAAATGTCTGCCAAATCTGAAAGAAAAAGAAAAAAAAGTCATTATGATACATAAACTTAATTCGTATTTAAAACCCGTCCAAGTTATTGGTACACCTTTTATAACAACATAATTATAAAATATAAAAATAAAATTGAAATCCCTTGCTTTTTATATTATTCCCTGAAGCTCCCTTTTGAAATGTTTACATTTAATGAAACATTTTATGATAAATTTTGCTCTCGTCAAATATACTCATTTAGCCTTGATTAGTATGCAAGGATGTGTTGTTTTGGTGTAAAGAATATTGTCAGCGATTGTGGTTAGCTAAGTTTAATTATAAGACAGAAGAATACCAACCTTCCTTACATTTGGTCTTATGCCTCATTTCTGTGCGTTTTACAAAATACATACCACTCTTCGCTAGGGTACCTAGACTTTTTGAATTGAAGCACAGTACAAGACTGGCGTCGATATGTCAAAAGTTTACACTTGAGCCGGTTAGATGTCGCTTTAATTTCTCCACTAATAGTTTCTTTTCTCGCACCTATCGCTTGTAGATCTCTTTTCCGATTCAATTGTGACACCATTTAGGGGCACAAAAAGAAAAAAAGGAAAAAAAGAAAGGAAAAAGAGAAAGGAAAGAAAGGAAAAGAGAGGCGAGACTTAAGCTTAGATGATAAAAGAAACCACACACGACCGGGGACATTGGCAATGTTATTTTGATAAGTAGCAAATCGTGAAAGGTTGCATTACCATTGCAGTAAATTCTAAATGGATAAGAAAATCGACTGTATTATGGTGGCGGACTTGTGTCATCGGAGATAGATAACAGCCACTTAATGCTGGCGAACAACTAATTGACAAACCACAGACCGGCTAGCTAAACTCCGAGACATTTCTACAATGTTATTTTGATAATGGAAAAAGATGGTGAAAATTCTGACCACCAGTGTCGTAGGATTGCTTGACAAGTAACAGGTGAATACAGAGCTTTGGATAGATAAGAAAACTACCCCACTTGATTGGCATTGATAGATCCCAGGTGACATTGGGAATGAGATCTGCGATTAAGGAAAGAAAAGGAAAAGAAAAAGATAATTCTATTTGAGCAAGATATATTTTTTTCCTAAAACAAAGCTAGCCGGATCACAACCACCCGGTTGGACGCCATTGGCCGAATGTCAACGAGGGCCAGGCGGAGGTGATTACGTGACGCAAGGGGGTGGAGCCCGCCGCCGACCATTTAGAGGATAGGTATGAGAAGTTCCTACGAAGAAGTGGGGAGAACCGTTAACGCCCCTCTGAAGCATGGTGAGATATCCATATGAGAATAAGAGAAGGTGGGAGTAAGAGAAGACTTCCAAAAATGGAAAGGAGTGGAAAATTCCTGACCAAAAATAAAAGAAGTGGATATGGATTTAGAATTATCGAGGAACCTCCAACCCCGACAAAGCCCACCCCGGTTTTTGTCGGCGTCCTTATAAGCAAAATCGCAGCGAGCAAAAATCAGTTCAATCCAGAGTTGAGTTAAATTCGGACTCCGGTTTTCCAGAGTGCTCAGTTGAAGCAGGTCTCGCAGAGCTGACTTGAAAGATTCGCGCAACTTCCGAACTCATCTTCAATCCAAGAACAATTTATTTTGAAGAGCGACTTAGATCCATACCACCAAAATAAGTTTTTCGACTATCGCCTGAAGACACACCAAGAACCAATTTATTAAAGAACAGAGAACTTAAGATGTTAAAACTCACCTAGCAAAAACAACGTGGCACAATCCATATATCGGGTCGGGAGATAGACGCAGTCCTATGTATCCAGCAACCAGATATAACGTATTGTTATCCTTTTTTTGGTACATTGAACTTTTGAGTTATCATTTTATTTTATTTTATGCATATTTGTGTGATATTACCCTCGTTTGAACTCAATTTGCATTACGGCCCCAACGACTGATTGATTTCGTCTGCCTAAGATCAATTCACAACGTGGGTAGGCGGACTGGAGATCAACGCAGTTACTTTCGTAACCAGACGTTGGAAGCGAGTTGGGAACGACGAGGCTGATATCGGATCTGACCAGATTCACATTCGAATCACCAAAAGGTTAGAACGTCACATTTGGGTGCCGCGACGAATACCAAGCCAGTTGGTCGACACAGGACGGTACAACACGACTGACGCAGACAGGCGGACGTCACGTTTGGAGCGGCGACACCCGAACGAAACAGCGAGGAGCGAGCGAAGACTGTAGAGAGCGACGTCACACCATATTTTTCAGCCAACTTCAATCTTTGAAAATTTAAATGCAATGTCAATCGCTACCTAATAACCTCCTGACTACTCGTCCCGCCCATTTCTGTTCCTAATTCTTA
Organism: Acanthosepion pharaonis; assembly: GCA_903632075.3. Lineage (NCBI taxonomy): Eukaryota > Metazoa > Mollusca > Cephalopoda > Sepiida > Sepiidae > Acanthosepion > Acanthosepion pharaonis. The sequence goes on along the minus strand of CAHIKZ030005269.1, from coordinate 2,460,356 downwards.
CACACTTTTAACCTCTTGCATGGGGTCATACCAATTAATATATATATATATATATATATATATCATATGATGTGATTCGCGGACGGTACTTCTTCGGAGCTTCTCAGTGCGACTAGACATCAGAATGCTACTAGTCAAGACAGAAACCCGACCGATTTGATTCCAGTCAAAGTTTCTACCACTGTGCCATCATCATACAGCAGAAAGAAACAGCTAATTGTAGCATATTGTTTTTACGAATAAAACAAACGCCAGTCAGTCATCCTTCTAAATTCCAGGCTTGTGAAATTAAAAGAAAAAATTATTCATTTTACTGTATATATATATATATATATATATATATATATATATATATATATATATATATATATATATATATATATAATACGTACTTAAATCCGCAGCCACATGTTCAAATATATACATACGTTTATGTTCACAGCCTTACAATATACTCAAGCTAATACACACATTTGTAATGACACATCTAAACATAAATATGCATAAAAACACAATTTAACACTATTACATATTCATGTAAACGATCATAGAGATTCATGATTTAAATATATTATATTTGTGAGACCGTCAAACATTTTAGATCTGGATGTTTCTTACGTTATTTCCACTACAGATGTTCTTATTGGTAAAGCGTTTCCTTCAAAATAGACAGTCTTTTGCCTGTGGGTTGAAATAAGTGTAAAACACGTTGAGTTATTCTCGTACGATCAATTATTTTCTTTTTTTGTCAATGCAAGATCAACATCGATCACCATTGATCTATAAAGGTCTATGTGTATTGAATGTATGAATATATTCTCTCAGAATGTTGGATACGTGAATTAAATTCAAACCTCAAAGAATCTTGCAAATAACAAGGGAAAGACTGCCATTCTTTTTTTGTTTTAATAGCAAACATTGTGCAATGTTTTATTTTTATTTCGGTAGAAACCATTCTTAATTTCTTTTTTTCGTATTCTTAAAGAGAATATTTGATAAAAGAATTCTATGCTGATAACTCATCAGGCATCTCTATTTCGATTGAATCGCATGTTAGAGTTGGTCTACAAGAAGTTTTGTAATTTCACAGAGAGAAAACTATATGTACCCATTAATATCAACCAGCAAATCTAATAGTGTTTATGACATTAGTTTCTTATATAGTGCCATTTCAAGCAACATCACTAACTGATCAATAAATATTATTCATTTCCTTCGTCTTCGTGACACGTCCCTTCTGGACATGAGCGATAATAGCTCTCCAAAACATTCCATTTTTGTGGTCATTATCAGTTTGTCTACCATTGCTAAAAATTACGTATATCTATTCACAAAACGTAATTGCTTCACTGCCATACGTCATGCCTCATGCCATCAATATTTCTTTTTTCTTCATTATGAGTGTAAAAATATAAACCAGGTATGTCCACTATTTCTTTTTATTGAAGTTTAAAATGAATTTTTTACAATGAAAAACAAAGATTTCATTTTAGCTTTAATTGAAAGTTTAATGTTTACGATTTCTTAATTATTCTCTCTATTTCAGTAGAAACTATATACCAAATTTAATTTTCAAATTTTTAAATTTTAACTAAAAACGGCCATTTTCTTAATTTTAAGAAATTTGTAAACAAACACAAATTTATCGATTTTTTTTAAAATATTTAAAAAAATTCTGACAAAACGTTAAAAATATTTGATTTCAAAGAAATCTTTTGTTAATTAATATACAAGCAATTATTTACGAGCGGTCCCATTCAAATGCTTATTGATAATTGACGTCATACTACTGATGACCATAAATGACATAATTTTTTAAGTCTGAGTTTTTAAAAAAAATTATTCTATTTTATATGACACACACTAATGGAAATACAATAATTAAAATTATTTATGATAGTAAATGAAAAAAGATTAAAATTTAAAGTTTACACTTTTACAGCTGATCCAAAAATTCTGTTAATAAGCAAGAATTTTGTAAAGGGACAAAACCCTTAAATCCCTTGTTATAATAATGGCAATTTCTGTATATCATACATGGAAATAAAGGAATGTATTAAGTAAAAAATACAACATTAAATTATTTTTTTAAAAAAGTAGCTCAACTTTTATTAAACTTAGCAAATCTTCGTAAATTTTTTTTAATGTCCCTACTACATAATATTGAGGGCCCCTAATACAGTTTGTTAAACTATTATAAATTATTATAATTAAAACTTCTTAAAAACGAAAAAAATTCTTGTAAAATTAATTATTCATCAGAAAAAAAATTATTTTTCAGACAATAATGTCATTCCCATTACTTATTTACAAAAAGCAATTAAAAGCTTTTCTAATTAAGTAATATCATAGTTTTTTTTGATTCATTATTTTTCAATTCAGACAAGATTTTTCAGTTAAGTTGCTCAAATTTGTAAAAATTTATTTACCATATTCTGTTCTTTTCACAAAAAAATAAAATTGATCCAAAAAAGTCGAAATTTCATGAAATTAACTAAGTGGGTATTTAAAAAAATATTTTTTAAAAATTTTCTATAATATTTGAAAAATAATTTCATTCATTTGTGAATAAGTCCTCCAATTATTCTATTTTACAAGAATTTCCAAATCAATATATTTTCAACATGGAAAAAAAACTATATTTTAAAGGTCCCGCGATGACGTAAACAAAAGAACTTTATTTCGAACGTGTTAGAAAATATTAAAAATTTCAAAAAATAATTAAAAAATTTTTTTCTTTCATCTTAATAATAACATAAATTTTGAATAATACATTTTCTTTAAGTTTTGGCATTTTTCATTTTACGCTATGCCGAAAACAGTGGACATATTTCAGCTCCTTTTATAAGCGTTTTTGTTGCTTCCATTTCATTTAAGATTTTCTCGTTCCTCAGTCGCTTTGTCTATGGATTATTCTTAAATAAATCGAAACAAGCAGGAAAGAAAACAACAACATTTGCTTTGTTTTAAACTTTTGAATATATTTCTTTGACAAAAATCTTATCGTCGTCGATGTACACAGTATATGAAAAGAAAATAACAATGGAAAGAACGTCATTCATGTCTCCGAATCCAAATAATCCTCTACCAAAACGGATCAATATATCCTCACATGAACTGATGTTATATATAAGTATCTTACTCCACTCTAGCAATATTTTAATTGCAATATTTCTAATGCGATTACCTCTGGCAACTCAATTGCATTAATATAAACGCACTACTAAATTGACAAATACGTCTCATCAATAAGATGTAATCGTAAGTTCTATTCTGATATCTTCTTTTCTTATACTTTTCAGCTGGGGATTTCTCTTTCAGTTTCTTGTTTCATTGCCATCTACGGTAATCAAATTTGAAATGCAGTTAGAATGTCTATCTTCTGACTTTTTGTCTTGATTTTTTTTGTCTTTTCTCCGCACATATTGTTGGTGTTTTGGGTACTAGTGAGCCAGCCAATATGAGCTGACTCATTATATAGTTCACCAATAGAAGAGTTAACCAATCAGAAGGCTCAAAATATTCAATGCGACGTGTATAAAGGCGGGCATGTTTTTTTTTCCCCCGAATACTCACGACCAGCCTTCGATATCGAAGACTGAAGACTGCTGCTGGTGGTATTGGCGATATAGTCAGATTCAGTAGCGTGTCTGACTCGAGAGTATTAATCTTTAATGTTGTTTCATTGAACAGATTACGTACTGCGCTGTATTCTATATTCATAGACTATGGTGAACATGGTTAACACAGATGTCGTCTAGTTCTTTTTCACTCGCAGTAACCACATGCGTCTTAGTGGCATTATCACTTTGCTGGGAGGAAATAAAAAAAAATCAATTTAATCATATTTGAACTATGAGATTAATATTCCCCAGAGAATGAAAGCACTTATATAAATAGTTATTTAGCTTATTCTATGTTAAATCAACATTAGAAATTTTTTTTCATAATGAGTGATGAGGTATTTTGCCGACATTAAAGACCATTCGATGTTATGACAATATGAGAAATTATGCGATGAAAATATGATAAAAAGTTTGAGAAAATAAAGGGTTTCATTAAGATGGATTATATATAAGGGTGTTTGATTAAGACGGATCAAAGTCAGCTGTAAATCAATCAGTGTTATTGGGGAAAATTTATTTATTTCTCTATTGGATCATGTTATTTAAGTCATGACGATTATTGGTGAAAAATAATATCGCCCAAATGTCCGCCAAATTTGAAAGAAAAAGAAAAAAATTCATTAGATGCATAAAATTAATTCATATTTAAATTCGGTTCAAGTTACTGGCACACCCTTTATAACAACAAAATTATAAAATAATATGAACATTTTTGGAATACCTAGCTTTTTAAATTATTAGCTACCTGAAGTTCTCTTTTGAAATGTTTACATTTAATGATATAAACGGCAGTACAATTTATTCCATATGACAATAAATTCATTGTAGATATAAATGTCGGAGATCGATCAAATAGAAAAATATAAATAGTAAAACTGCAATATCATTTTAATTTCCGTCCATTTTTGAAGATATTTGTAAGTAGCGCAGTTTAATAATCATGTAAAATGATGGAGAAGGGAAATAAACCAATCCTATACGAGTTTCTTCATTTCCTGTAAAGAAATTAACTAAATATTCTATCAAACTGGTGCTTCCAGCAATTTAGATCACTGCACAAAATTGAGAAATGACATTTGTTATTATTAGTCATGCGAAATTTAAAATATTAAACGAAAAATGCATATTATCTGAAAGATACTATATCAGTAATTACTTGTTTGTTACTTAGTAGACTCAATAATAATAATAAATTCATACGCAATAAGACATAATCTAGACATATCAGTGTCAACTGTATAATTATAAATGCAGCGAGTTTCACGAATTCATGCTTAGGGTTTTTCTAATAGGTAAGGACTGTAAAAATGCAACCAAAATATTTCGAAAGAAAATAATTTCGTTGCATTCAGGTTTTATTTTTTTCACGTAAAAACCACGATCCAAAATTCTGATAACAAACAAAAAATGTTCTTTTAATTTCACAAGCCTGGAAATTTGAAGGACGACTGTGACTGTGCTCCTATTTATAAATATGGCAAGTAAACACATACGCAGAACCTAGCTTAGAGAGGCATTGTCCATTGTATTGCACAGGGAGTTTTCGGATTTAACATACGGACAGATTAACATTGCATACTATTAGTTGCGTGATATGTGTCTGTTTCTCAACGTTTTACTTTTTTTTTCGGGAAACTAATAGAAGAATTTAAATTGCACGATTCTACAATGCCATTGAAAGATAACATGGAAATGAAAGGCCTGAATTCAATAAGATACAGATGATTGCT
>CAHIKZ030005269.1:2430000-2447500 GCA_903632075.3 Acanthosepion pharaonis | reverse complement strand
ATGCCTAGACTAACACACTGCTTACGAAATATCTCAAGTATTCTCACCTCAAAATTCATATTAATAAGCTGGAAATATTTTGGCAGGTTTAATGTTCGGATGAGATCAAAGTAGAGCATTTCGTGTGAAACAATAGGTTGTATATCTGGCGGGGTTCTAATACGGGATTTGAAGAGAAGAATTTAATACGAACCAATAAACGTTGAGGTGACTGCGTTGTGATTTAGGGGTGCTTTACTGAAGCTGGAATAGGAAAAATAATATGCATTTATGACACAATGAGCTCTGCGAAATACCGAGCAATTTTGAACGAATGTTTCTTGTCCTCAGTTCAATAGTTGGGCTTAAATAAGACTGAATCATCAAATCAAATCCAGAAAAGAATGCATTCGTAAAAATACATTTCAAGCCTTGGTGCGTCCTAGTCAATCTCCTGATCTAAACTCAATTGAAAAACTGTTATTCAAGTCAAAGAAGGCAGTCTATGCAAAAAACCCAGCTACTATCGAGCATTTGTGTGAATTTTGCCAAGATTGGTAAAAATTAGCACTAATTACTGCCAGAAACTTCATAGCAAGTTAGAAAAAGATTTGTTGACAAACGTAGCAATCACAGAATAATAAATATAAGGGTTTTCTTGCTCTAAATCATCTGCAAATGTTTGATAAGTCGTGCAAAACGAATAAAACAATCCATAATTTGTGAATCCTCCATAATTGCACGCAAGTTGGATATTCATTTCAATGAAACAATCGAATTGATAAAAAGAGTTTCGGCTATGATTTATTGAGTGTCTCAGATAACGCTTTAAAATTATTAATTCGTTAAACGATAACTACATTGTTCGTAGCAATTCAACAAGCTTGACTCTCAGCAATCATATCACATCGATTATTAGTAGTTTTCTTCTAGATTCCGTGTCACTTCCGGAGGAAGGCGTTCATGATTCTCCATAACATCTTCATTGTTCTTTTTAGAAAATCGGCCGGACCCCTCTTCTGCCTTCAATTTACACAAAATTGTTCAGTAGGTTATTTGGTGTTCCCTCTGGCTCTCTTGTCTTCTATATTTTCTGTGAGTGTCAAAGAAAATTAAAATAATGGTTGGTGATTTTAGCCGCTGCTAGGATAATACACAAACATGTTAATAACTCGATGCCCTGATATTCGGATGCTGTGATATTTGTCAAGACTCCGCTTCAGCCAGACCTCACACGAAAGCCTTCGACACTTACAATATTTATTCTGTTTTTCATTTGACTAAGTTATAATCGTCCATAAAATTGAGGAAATTTCACAAAATGGATGAGAGGCAATCGTTGATGGTAATCAAGAAAGAAGGTGTTACGCATTTTCAAATGTAGAATTACACTGGAATATAACGAACAATGCTAAACTCGTCCCATATACATTAGATTTGCATTAACATTAAATGACTGAATTATTTCTGATCAGATTTACACACACTGTATTCATTACTATTTATTTTTATTTATTTATACGTCATAGGTCACTTGGTTTATAGACACATTCACGTAAACTTTTTTCACTAAAATATTTAAAAGATTTGATAATGTTGGAAAAATCACTAGCCAAAGATATGCGATAAAACTCCATAGCATAGAATCAGAGATAAATTAATTCGTGAAATAAACGATTTCTAGCAGAAGTCCCATCGAAGTTTGTTAAATCTTTATCTTTAAAATATGACGAAGATTGAGATAATGGCAATACTAAGGAGTTCATTAATAGAGTATTAAGACTTTTGTCCCGAAGAATGTTTAACTCAGCCTGTTTGACAATAATAAACGCGTCGATGGAAACGTAAACATGACAAATGTCAAAAGCCTTAGTGGTTCTAAGAAAATTGTGAAAAAACAGTTAACTGAAATAAATAATATAATAAAGTGGGTAGATGAATACTAGAAATCGTAAGGAATCCTAAAAGACGAAAGCATAAATTACGCAGCAAGACGAGGTGGAATCAAGCCAAGTTCATAGTAAATGCTGAAGGGACATCGCTGACAGTAGATGCTGTGACAAAGAGAATGTTGCTTGAAAGGCACGGTTATGAATAACAAAATCACAATCATTAAGGAGAGGACTTGAATGTCTCTTTGTATAACCATGAAATCAAAACGTATATGGCATTCGATTCTCTTGCTATATTAAAAGGTTTTGGATAATGTCCCTCCCTCTTTTAAATTTGTCTTCTCTCTCTCTCTCTCTCCCTCTATCTATCTATATATCTATCTATATAAATGTGTTCATACATCTCTCTCTCTCCCTCTATCTATCTATCTATATAAATGTGTTCATACATCTCTCTCTCTCTCTCTCTCTCTATATATATATATATATATATATATATATATATATATATATATATATATATATACGCACACGCACAATTACAAGGTTGGTACACATGGAATAAAATTCCAATAACCAAAAATACAATGCTCAAAATAGTGCTCAATACCAAGTGTATATATATATATATATATATATATATATATATATATATATATATATATATATATATAGTAATGATACAATATGGTAATCTGTATGGAATTTCCAGGAGGATAGAGATTCCGGGAGAGCTATATGTCGAAATCAGAGCAAAATTATTACCAATGAAAGAATATCTAACACTTAAAATCCCATAGGTAATAAATTTTGTATTTCATGAGAGCTCTAAAATAGTAGTTCTAAAGTTTCAAGACCTACACACAAATCACAAATGAAATGGAAAACTTCTCCGGGTTCAAATGAAGGAATATTTCTTTCTTATTTGGAGAGTGGGAACAGAAAAACATTTTGGTATACTGAGTTCAGATTTATCATTGGTATAGCATTTGAGGAAGGTGGAGGTGGCTTGGGTATTTAGTCAGTTCAGTGTTACTAGAAAACAAATCCTGTCTTGCACTGTCAATGGCCAACATTTTAATGCGTTATATTTCTTTTAGCAAATTATTTGTAAATAATATTAAAAAGAACTTTTAAAAAAATTGTAAATTAGCGGATTAAAATTCCATAAGCTTTTTATATACTTAACCAAGAAATTAAAGTTAAAATAAAAAAAACACCTTGTACGTATATATATATATATATATATATATATATATATATATATATATATATATATATATATATATATATATATGAACATTGCTCCGATTTAACCAGTAGAGAAGACAATATTTATGAATAAAAATGACAATAGGAAAACTGGTAATTGCTGACGCGTTTCGTCCAATGTGACACTTTATCAAAGCAAAATACGTAATTACCAGTTTTCCTATTGTCATTTTTATTCATATATATATATATATATATAAGACTATGAAATTAAGAGGATTTGAGATAATTATAATTAAGTAATTCATCGAATCTAGAAGAAACCTTAACAGATTGCAGAAAGCACCGGGCAGCCGATTCGTCCTATATGGGAGTCATCAGCAGTGTGCATCCACTACCGAGAATTGAAACACGGTCAGTTACGTTATCAGGCAAATTCCTACCAACGGTACCAACCATGAGAGTGAAATTAATCGCTGTTTGTGCTAGCTCGAAATCCCAAATCCTCCTGAGTGAGGGTTTGATCAGATTTGATCTCGCCAGATATTTCTCTATGTTGCAGAAACACTAAGGTCTGCTAAGTATTGCTGCTGTAGAAAATAGGTGACAAACATAAATGTCCCTGTGTAGACGTCTGCATGTTAAACAAACATAAATGTCCCTGTGTAGACGTCTGCATCTACCCTGGAAGACAGGCATACTCTCAAAACACCATAGGTGAACAGGCATTAGATTGCGTTCCAACTGTCATTTCGTTTCGTTTTAGAGTGTCCTTTGAACGTGACTCCCATCTGTTGTTTCTAGAAATATATGCATGACACTTTTTCTGATGATTCTTCATCCACGACCTCATGAATTTAATCGTACTAATAGACTGGTAAATATTTCTTATTGTTTTTACTATTTGAATCTCTCGATCTAACAGCAATTTCTATTCTAATTCTTTCGTTACACGCACTCCTCGCCGCTGAAGTTTCATCTGCGAGAAATTACAGATTCCATATCTCTTATGATCTTCCACATTTTAAACACAAAACCAATCGTCATTTTCTGTCACTATGCCCCCTTATTTTTTTTTCTTTTCATTGTCCTTTCTCTTCCAAGACATCTTTCTAATTTTCTTAATGCCTTAATAACTCATTGCGTTTAAGCAACAATTTCGTTTTACATTAGGTGAAACGTTTAAATAACATTAACATATAGAAAATATATTCTACGCAAATTTCTCTCTTTCAACGTGTCTCCAAATTTCTAACATTTAAACTCTTTCATGAACCGATTTTCCATACTATACATTTCAAATTCAGGAATTCTTATGTTATGGATGTTTCTTTTTGCCACTGAATGGGCGTTTTGGATTTATTTCGTAGTTTCACCTCCCAAAATTATGTACATTTGTTTAGTCTTATGTTAAAAGGACAGAGGAAAGCAGCAGGTAAATTACGTAACAAGCTGGTGTACAAGCCTTACTGAAAAGGACAGGAGATATACCAGAAATACAAACCTTATTAAGAGCTAAGAAAGTGAGAATGATGTTGAGAGTGCTGAATGCATTTGTGCTGAATTTACCATAATTTTGTAAATGCTGCGCGTTGTTTTTTTCTAAAATCTGCTCCTCGATTTCACTTGTGCGTGTATACTGAGAATCGTAATTTCAGAACCGGCTCTTTATAATTTAATAGCCTTAATAAGTGTTAATACAGTATTTATATTTTAGTATCTAAGAATGTTTTTTTGGGCACCTCTGGGCGGTGTAATGATGAGAAAGCTTGTCTTACTAAAACAATTACGACTGACTAGTGAGTTTAATCCTCACTGGGTGCCCCATACTTTCGGCCTTGTACCACATCTAAGCTACGCTTGGAAAATCACTGTAAGAGTATTTCTTAGAAATAATTTATTTATACCTACTATCATCATATGGTCAACGTTATGAATTAGTTGGGTAAACCACAATTATTCTGGAGTACTGCTGATAAATTATTTGACACTAGCTTAGATAGTAATAATATTAATTTCAAAACCTGCTCCTTATACTTCAGTAAAAGTTACCCCACTGTTTGTGCCTAGCTGAATTGTTTGATATACAAAATAGTTTTTCAAGTTTGTTAGATTTTAATTATTCAGAAGTGGGGTCGCATCATGTTTTTCTTCATCGGACCTCTCTTCTAATTCGACATTATTATGTCGCTTGGTGTCAGCATAGTCGAAGATATGTGTTTAGTTTTCCCCGGTATATAAATAGCTTCGGCCGTTCAAGTGTTAAGATTATGCTTACTCATACAATAAAACAATTCGTTTTCAAAACCAACACACCAGAAACAAATAATGGCCGACTAATAAATGCCACATGAAGAGATTCTGCTTGTACGTCTATTTCTTTATTTCACTCAAATAAATATAAAAACAATAGAAATCCAATTAAACTGCGTAAAATAGTTTTGGACTTTACCATACATAATTATTTTCTCGAGTTTGACAAATTTCACGTCAGTCAACGGCGGAAACATATTCAGTAAAAAAGAAATACAGTACACAGTAAGTATCGCAAACGAAAGAAATCGTTCCCCATTCAGCCAATACTGGCAGACAACGATTAGCTTTTACGTACTTCTTTGTTACAAACAAACAAACATATTATATTAAACTTGTCTCTTGTAATTATATCACTCGTACGTACTGTCAGCCAGATGATTTATTTTTATTTTTCGTTTTATATTTTTTTCGTTTTTACCTATCTCTTCAATTTTGGGGGAAAATGGGAAAAAATCTCTTACCAACCTAATTAAACATTAACTTATTCTTATATTTTTTTTTAAATATTAGCTGTTTTCCAACATAATAGTAACGTGTCTCTTCTGCATTGAAAACAATAAATATTTGTTTCAGAAGACATGTATCTTGGAATTTCAAAACATAATATTATAGGTTAACGTCCTCTCGGGAAGTGCTTCTCAAACTACCTGGTATGGTGGACCAGCGTTTTCTTTTTCTCAATGTGTAACGTACTTATATAATATTTCGTGGTAGTATTAATTCATATGGGAAATGATATATATAATGAATATAATAAAAGTTGATTATTTTTTATCTTGCATTTATTTTGCAAAAAAATAATTCTATATCAAAACATATAAAAAGTAAGAAAAAAATAAGAAAAAAAAGCATTATAAAAAAAAAACAATTAGTTTCAGCAAAAGTTGTACCGATCGTACAAAAACCTTCAGTTGAATGAAAAAAGTACCAAGTTTGGAACGAAATTACTAATTCTGACGGCTCTGGCGGTGTACTGTTAGGCTGGCATCTACTAATTTTTCAAATGATTCCTTCGAATGACCTGGACACTGGCCGCCTACCGATTGCTGATGGTTCGAGGACTGGCGCAGGTCCCAGACCACCACTTTGAGTAGCATTGCTCTAGGATGATCCTCATAATGCCAGAACCATTTGATGGATGCCACTGATATCATTGCTTGCTGAATATTATAAGAAATGAAAGAAAAATAGAAAAGACGAAAGATTGGAAGATGGATTAAAAGTTGGCTGCCAAGACAGAATATGAATAGCAATAGAATATATTGCATCAGTAAGAATAATATAGATTTGATCGTCATGGAAAAAAATTGGAAAAGTTTTCTTCTACCAAATGATACGCAGAATCAGCGGTTTGTAAGGCCACTATTGCTAATCTGTTGAGGAAAGATGAAACTTATAAAAAACATATTGTTTATATGTTTTGATTTAATGTTCAGACTATGGGATGACACGCATACATAATTTTTTGATTGCAGTATAGAATGATTATGCAAAAACAGAGAGGAAACTTGAATAAACGAAATACAGTTTTATTGCATTGACAAAGATTGAACTATACGACTTGTACAATTAACCTATTTTTTTTTTTAAATATTTATTTAGATAAAAATTATTTTGATAAATGTTTATTCAGAGAAAAATATAACGGACGGTCCAGTTAGAATTTGTTCTGCTATTCTGTATATTTAATGATGCGGAAAATATATATTTGCCTAAATACACACTAGAATGCAATGTGAAAAAATGTAGGTTCTTCTCCAAGCAATTATATATATATATATATATATATATATATATATATATATATATATATATATATATTTTGTAATAACATAAATATGTTATAAAATCACTACAAAATAGCCATTTTAGCTCAACGCCCCTGGTGACTTGATAAGACACCGGGGGTGTTGAAACAAAATGGCTATTTTTGTAGTGATTTTATAACATATTTATGTTATAATTAAAAAAAAAAAACTTTATCTGTTCTACTTTGTATTGAGCCCTGTTTTATGAATAGTAATTGTTGTTTATTGGAATTCATTCCGTATACACCAATTATATACTTGGGTATATATATATATATATATATATATATATATATATATATATATATATATATATATATATATATAAAAGAATAATCACATAGAATTAATCAGAAATATCAATGCGATTATTGGCGACATGCATCGCTAGAAAACATAATATATGCATTAAAATCCTGTTCTTCCATAGTGCAAGTTTTGATCCTTGAAGAAAAACTTGTTGTCTGTAGTTTTTCAGTTTATTTGATGTTAAAATGCTAGTACTTAGGGACAGTCTTCCATCCATAATCAGGAATGTGTTTTTTTTCTTATAAAATCAAAAACTTGAGATGATATACCTGTATGTCAACCGAAAGATGTTTTTTGAATATCTGCTATTATTGACGGTTGTAAGATATCGGAACGTGCAAAGACGCAACGCTAAGTTTTTCAAAATTTTTTAAGTGAGAATTTTATTTAAATATTTCTTGTGATGTGTTAAATCCACGTATTCTATTTTTACAAGTGTATTGAGTTTTTATGTCATGAACTAAGTATATAGTTCAATAATATAGTGTAATGTCATAGTAGTAATTTTTTTATAGGAATTTTTTTTATGTACTGCGGATCGATAGTTTTTAATAAACATAAAACATTAGGCAGCATATGATTTACATACAAAGAATAATCACACATAGAATTAATCAGAAGTATCAATGCGATTATTGGCGACATCCATCGCTAGAAAACATAATATATGCATTAAAATCCTGTTCATCCATAGTGCGAGTTTTGATCCTTGAAGAAAAACTTGTTGTCTGTAGTTTTTCAGCTTATTTGATGTTAAAATGCTAGTACTTACGGACAGTCTTCCATCCATCATCAGGCATGTGTTTTTTTCATTATAAAATCAAAAACTTGAGACGATATACCTGTATGTCGACCGAAAGATGTTTTTTGAATATCTGCTATTATTGACGGTTGTAAGATATCGGAACATGCAAAGACGCAACGCTAAGTTTTTCAAAATTTTTTAAGAGAGAATTTTATTTAAATATTTTTTGAAAAATAGTTTTTCATTTTATAAGGAAAAAAAAATGCCTTTGATGTTGAATCTTCTAAGTATTTTTTCATAGGATTACTGAATTATAGTTCTTCACATTAAGATTATGCTGTTGGGATGGAGAAAATATGATAATATGAAGGTTCAAGTTCAGGTAAGTATGGTTTATGAGTATACAGTGAGAACACCCCATCAAATTCTATCAATTTCCGTTGGTTCTGCAAATTGAGTTTTGGTGTTGTTTTTTGGCCAAGCCTACGGGCTCGACAACCCGACATTAAATTCGGCCTTGTGTCACATGTGACTGCGTGGGGCAGTTACTAAATAGCGTCGATGTCGGACGACAGTAGCCGACATTTAGTCGAATACGAAAGTAGTCAGCGACAACAATAAGATTACTCTGCGTAATACCAATTATATCAACTTCCTAACGTTTTGTACGTCGAACTATTTTGGACCGATTTAGTACAAATACAAGCCTTTACGCCGAAATAAGTCCACAACAACTTTGGCGAAATCTCTTTGCTAACAAGACTTAATCTGACATTAACTTACGATCAATTCCTTGAATATTACTATCCCCATATTTGAGTTTATATTTGAATTCTTGCCAGAAGAAATTAGAAATTTATGAACGAAATTAGCTCGTCAATTACATCTGACAAAACCCCAAATATATATATTACAATTAATCATTCATACAAAATGTAGATTAGTAAAGTTAATGATATAAAATGGAGAAATACTTATACAGCTTATAATTATTAAAAACAAGGATCATAATTTTCATCGAGTGATTTCTATGTTACTGTAACTTTAAAATTTTGTTTCGCCATTTTATATCAATCATATATGATACATTGTACCATATATATATATATATATATATATATATATATATATATATATATATATATATGTAATTATTTTCATATCAATATTTTACTATTTTTATTGTTTCTTTATTTTATTGCAAATATTCGGTAGATTTTTTCCTCTTACACCTAAGCAGAGATCGCTTATAAAAAAATGTAAAAATTGCAAAATCCAGATTCGATATTGCACTTATTAGCCCGAGGAGATACTTACACATTAGGCGTCAAATATCAGCAAAATATTTATTTCTATCCTTATAGAACATTTACATTCAAATCCATCCGATTGTTAGACTAAAGCTAGCAACTAGTAAATATCAACATTCTTGTCTTAATACGTGCATTTCTTATCCGAACTTTTTCGATATAATACACAGAGATGAATTAATCATTTAATACATAAGTGTTTATATTCTAGGTCATATGCGGATGTATTATTCATGAATGTTGTATATTCAAAGTAGGAAAGGAAACATTACAAATTATATAAGAAATATTAAAAACTATTTTTTCTAATATAATATCAAAAACTTCTGTTATCAATGGCGTATATGTTCTGTCTTTAATTATTAATATACAATATCAGTGTATTCTTGAGACTTTTAATAAATCACTTTTTGTAATTTGTTTGTTAAGTTACATCTTATTTTTAATATTTTCCGTAAAAAAAAACAAAATAATATATCGAGCATAAAATGTTTAAAATGTTGATATAGTTTTCAATTTGTTTTTTGTTTCTTTTTAATTTAAGATTCATGACTGATTATATATATTCGATGTATTATATCAAGTGTATGAAACAATAGTTTTAAGTAATTTCTATATATGTGAAATTTGAAATTTGTATTGTTTTAACTTTGATAGCCTTGAAAGATTCTATAAAAGTTGACGATAGAACTCAGAATCTGATTAAAGGTCATTGCCACCAACAACCAAATAATGAATTAAGTGAATATGTCTTCAACAATATCAATAGTGTCCCAATGAAATACAAATCAGACGCCGTATTACGAACTCACAAGGGGATGAAACCATGACACAGTCAAAGGAATCCGCACAAGGATGATATCAAGACGACACAACAGAAACTGAGATTCCTCCTTCAAATGTAACATATTTGCTTGTGACCGACCAAATTGTGGAAGCCTTTTCACATGCTAGATTGAGGAACACTGAACAGAGAGCCCGACGCGGGAAGCAGACGGAAAACATGAGAGCAGTAACAAGAGAAAAATGAACACTCCGTATATCACTACGTAATTTCCACTTATTCTTTGTTTAAGGAAAACTTACAAATTGAACGTTCAAGAGACATTGAAGTTGACATCCCGGACGCCTTGCTACCGAGCTTAACAAGATCTGGCAATGATGATTGATTTTGAAATATTGAGAAAGATTCGCAATATTTTTTATCTGATTAAAAGTCTTCGCCGGTGGGTGGGGAATTTCAGTAAATCCGATCTATCTATCTATCTATCTATCTATCTATCTATCTATCTATCTATCTATCTATCCCAGCTTTTATATCTATCTATCCCAGTATTTATCTACCTCAGTATCTATCTATCTATCTATCTATCTACATACATACATATTAAATATATTCATCATTTATTCAATTTTATTTGTGATATCATTTTATGTTATATTTATAATACTTTCTTTGGAATCGATATTCTGTTTCTTTTTCAAGTAATTCGCGTTTATTTTCGTTCTTTTGCGTTGAGATAAATATAAGCTCTCATTGCTGGCAAGCATTTTACTTCGCTGAAACAAGTTTTTATTTTTCAACTACCGCACCTGTTGACCTCGAAAGACGCACTCTATGACTGTCGGAAATATTTAGCAAATATCAGCGTTGATAAAGAAAAAAAGGTGGAGCGAAATCAGTTCGCAGTTCATACGCGATTCCACAGATTTATTCGAGATAAAATAATAAAATGCTATATGCTAGAAAATTACGAGCAGTCATGTTGCCTAACCAGAAAAAATGTATCTTCTTGTCATTCTTATCAGAACGGCTAGATGAGCTACGCTGAAGAAATAACTTTTACCAAACAGCTCCAGACATGCGCGAATATGAACATAAATGAGCTTGCAAGAATATCCAGACATACAGAATATGGCGTACATTATTTGACCTAAACATTCATAATCATACTTATTATAAAACCCAGGTTGTGTGTGTGTCTGTTCGTTTATATATTGGATCGGATTTCCGACATTTGTCAACCGATTTCAACTAAACTTCACAGGACTACGTAAAAGTACCTTGCGGTGTTTCTGACAGAAAAACAATTGTTTTGGCACGAAATCAAGTTTAAAAAACGATTAAGAGGTATCGCTGTTTCGAGAATGAAAGGGGGACAACTCATAACGAGTTATACTTATTATAAAACCTAGGTTGTTTGTGTGTGTGTGTGTGAGAGAGAGAGAGAGAGAGAGAGAGAGTGTGTGTGTGTGTGTGTTCGTTTATATATGGGATCAGATTTCCTACATTTTTCAATCGATTACAACAAAACTTCACTTTTTTTTGGTAGGTAGTATTTCTTATTGTCTTGCACACTTTTTTCTTTATTTTTACATTCAGAATGCTTTAAAAGTTCCATTTAGAAGACAATTGTTTATAATAAAATTCTATTCAATCGGTAGACTCATAATGATTGAAAACAATGTTTTTGTTTGAGTTTGGGCTTGACCAATTCGTAAAAATAAAATAAATAAAAAATAATTAAGACATGAGTTTCCGTCAACCTTAAACAATAATCTTTGTCAATTTTATTTTTCAGTCTTTATGATGGTCGATACTTGATCTATCTCTTACTGTTACATCCCCGGGCAACGCCGGCTCTACTGATAGTCACAAATATTCATACCAAAACATGCCCTCACAAATAGATTTCCAGGTTATTGTTTTTTACATATTCGAACTTGTTTTTCTTGTTGTTGTAGATGCTATTTTAAATATATATTCAGTTAAGTATCTACTGGCCATCATCAGTTATCCGTTATTTTTAGTTGAGAGGGAACATCTTATATATTGATCATTGTTGATTTTGGGGACTCGTGATGCCGTCACTTGTTAGTTTCTGTCGTACAAGAATATAAGTGTTTTGCTATTTGTAAATGAATTTTTTATGAAACGAAATAATAGACATTCTAAACAGATGCTGATAGAGACAGGTTAGAGAAATAGATATAAAGAAATATACAGATATGGGACGAAAATAGTCTTGGAACCATATTTTTAAAATACAAAACCTAAAATAAATGTGTTACAAAATTGATAGAAATGAAAAAATATCCACAAACTAAAATAAAAAATAATGTTGTGGATTCCGAAATGAAAGTCGGTCTCCAATGAATGACAAACGCAGGAATTAAAAATAAAATTAAAGATTATTTACACAATAATACAATGAATAATACTGTTAGTAAATCCAGGAACGCGGTGAGTAGCAATAACATATAGCTGTATACAGTCTCGAAATAGGACTTCCTTAGAGTCTACGTGCTTGTAACTGTGACTTCTACAAGCGGTTACCTCACACTATTACTCTACCTCCAACTCAATCACAATCTCAGTCTTCTTACTATCTCTACTCACTCTGACTGACTCTGGGTATTTAACGACAGCAGTCCAAGTAACACTTTGGTCGAGTCCACTTATATGAAAAAGGGAAGTACCCCATAACAATTACCTTCCAATATAATTTCATTTTTTACAAAGTTTATTTAAATAAGATACTATTGTATGTCTTGATGCGTTTGTATTCCAATGAATCTCATTTGAGAGTTGTGATTATCTTAGACTTAGCTTTCTATTTACATTCAATTTTCCTACAGCTTTTGACAAATCATGTCTCTTTGTTTCGGGGATCTAAATAAGAAGTTTTATGTTGGTATTTTCTTGTGTTAAGGATGAATATTTATCTTAATTTTGATGGAAACCTTTAAGTTTTTAATATGTTTATTTTAGTTTTATATTTATAATATTGTTCAACTAATTTAATGGTTATTCAAGTTAGTTGGTTTGATCAAATAGCCATTGTCTAGCTCAGAAACTGACCAGCACATTGCTTGTGCCGGGTTCTTGTCAATATCTGAGGCTCAGTGAATGAACATTTAGTGAATTCGTTAACATATTTATTTTCTGCCTGCTTCTTCTTTTGACCATGCGTTCTTCCAACGGCTTGCTTCTTGTTTTACGTCATCTTGCATTACCGTTATTTATAATGTTGTCTAGATAGGAGCATCTTATATCTAATATGTTGCTTGAAATCTACAAGTAAAGAAACAAACATAAACTTCAAGATAAACTTCAAGATAGTAGCATCTTATATCTAATATGATTCTTGAGATCTACAAGTAAAGATACAAACATAAACTTTAACATACAAAGCACAAAGATATAAAACACTTGAAATTGTTATGCATTAAAAACTCTAGTCAACGCAATAATTTACAAAATTGAAATGTGTACGATGTTCAAAAGACACCAATGAAACTCATTGCGAATAAAGTGTCAAGCTTTATGAAATCCTTAAAAGGAAAGCGGGATATCATCAGAAGAGATTGTAAACTGCAAATATCGCTTAAAAATGTAGATAATTGAAATAAACGAGTCTTAAGCTAACAACGTCTTCAAACAATAAAATAATATCTGTCAAAATACACCTAATGTGTATATTGACCAATATATGAATACAATTAAAACACACACACACACACAAACACACACACACACACGTACACACCCATATATTGTTTTATGAGTGCATTCGTAGTTTCAATGAGTTAACTATTTACTTAATTTAAACATTTATTTTTTAATCATTTCGCCCCCAAACAGGGAAAGAAAGCAAGTTGTTACTGAGTGTTGCAGAATATGAGAAATAAATAGTTTTAAGAAAAACTATATTTAAAGAAGAATTCCGGGGACAGAAGATAACGATGGGTATTGAATTTAAATCTTTCAAGGTCAAAGTTGACTTGAAAACAAAAGGAAGAAAGAGAGTTCTGCAAGCGGTAAAAGAAACTGTTAAAGTAGAAGTTACTAAATGAGTTAATTGTTACTTACTTATTTTTTATTTATTTATTCGTTTTCAGTTTTATAATTAACGGAGTGACATGAAAATGCTTTCGCATTTTCCTTTTGAGTTCTGATCGTTTATTTAGTAATTTGTGCTGGACTGTTGAAGGTAATTATAACTACCTTTTCTCACGGACAGAATTTACAGCATTTGACTTTATTTTTTTAATTGTACCTCTGGGTTGCGGATTGATCTACATCAGCATTTTGGCTTAAGAGAAGAAACTGGCTATGCTGAGAGTTTTGACTGCAGTTTTCTTCCATTTGTTTTTGACATAGAAGTAGATTCAAATTGCCTTTTGCTATAAATATTATCATGGTAAAAATTCTGATGATTTTTCTCTTTCGTGCGTCGACTTCTTTAATTGAATCGTAGTACTAGATTGACAAATGAATCGCATCGTTTTACTGTTGACATTCCTAAGTGTAAGACTAAGTTATGTGTTAATGGTGTCTTCTCACGCAATTCTTGCTAGTGGAATTTTATTTGCGCTTCCTGCTTTCGAGTCAACTGAAATTGTCAAAAGATTTTAATCATGATATGTCTCGAAGACTCATCCTCTGCAAATATCCAAATTTTATCTCAGTTTCTTTCATTCTCTGTAACCATTTGCGTCTTAGTTGCTTTAACATCTTGCCTGAGGTAAAATGACTGAAAAATATATGAGTAAGTTCAAACCAGAGTATAAGATTAAAAAAAACAAAGGAAAATAAATACTGCTACTACTCGTACTACTACTTGTACTCATATTAATAATAATATAAATACTATAATAATGTTTCTAAATTGATATATTACCAAAACCCATCAATAATAATTACAATAAGCAGAAGAAGAAGAAGGAGGAGGAGGAGAAGGAGGAGGAGGAGTAGGAGATGAGAAAAGTTATAGCACGTGAGTTAGAGAACAGAATGTAATAGAGGGAAATTGATAGAAGGGGGAAAATTAGAAAATAGAAAAATGTATGCCAAAATGAGATTATCAAGAGAACAAGAAGCGGAAAGCTACCGTAGTCAATTTTTTCCAGCTGACTTCTAGCAGTGTTCTGAATTTATGAATGTTCATCTGCCACATGCTCACAAATTCGGTGAAATTTCTGAAAAAGTTAATAATTATGCCTAATGCAACTTCATAGTCCATATAATAAAAAAACTGAACTACTACACCTGATGAGCTATGACACATTCACACATGCAAATAAATAATAATGATAATACTTTGAGAAGTGTGCAATATCAGAAAAGAAACGAAGACATCGTTTAAGTATTTTGAAAATATTTGACGGTATACCAGTCTGCAAGTTATGTTTAAGAATTGCATACAAGTAAAAATATACTAAAATACAATTATTTGTAGAAACATCGCTTGTCTTGTGAAAGAAACGGCTACACTGGCGATAAACTCGACAAAATGAATGAATCACAGCAGTGTGAATGGAATGTATCTCTAACATGAAAATGATCGCGCCAATCTCGAAATTTAGATTATTTGTACTGCCAATATAAATTCCTTAACTTTTGGCAGTATAAAGGTCCCTTTAAACTGAGGTGGTACCAGCATAAATCTTCGTTCAAGAACAATGCCGACCTAAAGAACATCGCTTTCTAAATATATTTGGCATTTAAAGAAATTAGTAAAACTCCTAATGTTAATTGGAAAATATTTAAAAAAAAATAAAGTTTCCTAAAAATAATTTTCTGCTAAATCAAATAAATGAATTAACAGTTTTATATAGATATTGTCAAAATTTTGAATTAAAATATAATTAAAAAAATTTCAAAAATACTCATGCATTAGAATTACATGGCCATTATTTTAAAGCCTATAATGGTACACTCAATTGTTATTGGATTGTTTCAACTTTAATGTTACCCTGTTTTGACTGCATCTTCAATATAATTTACCATAATATATTAAAGTTCCACAAAAAAGTTTTTTCACTTTATCTATTCGACCCTTTAAGAATTTCCGTAGTATAAAAATGTTAAAATAGTCTTATATATATATATATATATATATATATATATATATATATATATATATATATATATATATATATATTCGAACTGGTGAGCTGTGATAGAGCGAAATAAAACTGTCTGCGAATGACACACATACAAGTAGAAACACACACACACACATACACACACACACACATATATATATATATATATATATATATATATATATATATTTTTTATATATATATATATCATAAAGGTTACTTGATGTCTCCTTCGCCAAATCTGAACTTTGGATTTCCCTACATTCTGTTCAACGCTGACTTGATTAGAGTTTCAGTTTATCTATAAATTAATTTATAACCCACCTCCATTCACCCTCCGACCTTATGTTTAATTTTTGCTATTTTAGTATTTAATTTAATTTGTTACTGCAGACGTACCCAAAACTATATGTATAATTTTAACATTAGCCTTCTCCCCGACTTTTTACATTTCAAAATAGGAAACGATTTATTTTCAAATTTCCCAAATAAATCATTCGTATTATATATTAGAGGCACCATTAAAATTCTGAAACTTTACAGTTTTGTGTAGCGATGGAAAATGTATTTATTGTAATCTATTATAAAAAAGTATTTTAATATTATATAATATTCTACGTTTGTATTGGATAATTTTACAAAGTAAATACTAATAACCATGAGTACTAAATATATCTTTTCTATCGCTTTCTTAATATATATATATATATATATATATATATATATATATATATATATATATGTGTGTGTGTGTGTGTGTGTGTGTGTATACAAGTATATAATTGGTGTATAGGAATGAATTCCAATAACCACCAAATACTATTCTTAAAAGAGTGCTCAATAAAAAAGAGTAGAGTAGATATAATAATTTTTTTATAATTTATTATTTTATAATTTATTTTTTTTACATTCAACATCATCACTTGATAAGACGCCGAGGGTTTTGAAACAAAATGGCTATTTTTTTAGTGATTTTATAACATATTTAAAAAAAATAATTTTATATATATATATATATATATATATGTCTGTGTGTGT
>CAHIKZ030005269.1:2340000-2425000 GCA_903632075.3 Acanthosepion pharaonis | reverse complement strand
GTTTAGGGCGGGTCCTAGATCTGATTGTCTGGACTGGTGGACGCAAAAGACGATATTTGCCTAAACGTCTACCAATATAGAATAGCAAGTTGTGAGAAACATTTCGTCTGTGGGAAAGATGTTGAAGAGAGGAATGAAAGCAACGTAAACGCTTTTGACCTCCGTGGAGGGTGAACACAGATGTAGCAGCAATATTAGATTTTTAGTCTTAATCATTTAAAACCTATTGCATTGCAAGCGAAGAAGCTTCCTTCTGGGTCGGTAAAAGAAGCCGAATATTCTTCTGCGGTCTCTTGCAGTGGACCTTATTTAAGCTTTCCTACCAATTCTTTCATCGCAATTGCTCCGATGAGCTGCTTTCGCTGGTTCCCAGACTCTATGAATTCAAGCGCCCGACGAGGCTAGCATCCCGCAATCACCCTTTCACTGTAGAAACTTTTAAATGTAGCCGTCTCTTCTATACCAATAGCTTCATGCCTCGCACCTCTCGCCTGTGAAATACCCTTCCCTATTCCAGTTTCCCTGTGAGCTATAATCTTCAACTAATCAAATGTAATGTCAATCGACATCTCCAGTTACCTTTATCTATCCACTCTCCCTCTCCTCATCCTTTCTTCTATCACTCCTATCTGCTCTCGCTCCAAATATTCTGCAACCCCCTCTATCCTAGTGGCTTCACGCGTTGCTCTGGGCGTAATGCTTATATATATATATATATATATATATATATATATATATATATATATATATATATGTGTGTGTGTGTGTGTGTGTGTGTGTGTGTGTGTGTTTGTATTTACATGTATATATGTTTACAATAACTTAGGTTTGAAAATGAATTTTTATGGATGGAAAAATCTGTTTTGAAGCTTCTATTTTAGGTTCAATTTCTAATTAATATATTAAATGTAATATTTACAATAAGGCACAGACATAGAGGTATTTCAATTGCTAAGTTAAATTGATTGGATGGAGATTATTCTTTCTAAAATAACCGATTAGCGCATTTTTCTTCGTCATTCATCGCATTGCAATTCATTTATTGACAAAAACTTCCAAAAATAAAATATGTTTTAACAAAACTTTATTTGAGGAAGATTAGCTAGTTTAACGTATAATATGATTCGAAAAAAATACTTTAAGTTTATAATATAACAGAAATGAATTTCTTAACCCGATAGTTGTTGCTTATTTAATGTGTTGGCATGTTTGACAGATTTTGGATTTAAAGATTAATTGATCTTTTAAATATATTTTTAATAAATCAGTAATCTTAACAAATTAAAACATAATTTTTATAATCTAATATTATATTATAATTGAAATAATGTATTTAAATTTACTATAGTTATCGCTTTTATTTTCTAATAATGTCATGTTTGTTCCACTACATATATGGTGTTTGATGATTTGTATTAAGCTTTTCGATTCATGATTACTAAGTATTATTTTTACTTAATAATAATAACATCTAAAATAGTGAAATTGATCCAGAATTTTAAAAGAGTTAAAACTTAATAAAATATACTAATTAATATTTTAAAAATAAAACTGTTTTTGCAAAAATTCTTTATTTATAAATAAAAAAAAAATTTCTTAAGATAAAATTGTTATATATATATATATATATATATATATATATATATATATATATATATATATATATATACCAAAAAAACATTGTGATAGATTAATTGCCTTTTTTTTCTATTTTGCGATTTAGAGCAGATTTTCGATAAATGAAGATTCTGCTTGAAAAAAAAATCTCCAAGGAATTTTGGTTTTAAACAATATGAGACACTATTTAGGGTTACGTGGAAAAAAGGCGAGAATTAATTTAGGTGATAAGAAGCTATCACGAAAAGACACTGAGCGATGTTATTTTTTCTAACAAAGAAAAGTGGTAAAGATGTTATTTTCATGAGCGAAGAAAGTAATGTCGCAGATCTGTAGGATTTGATTTGATTTATGTTACGACAGAGCGAAAAAAGATAGCCGTCTGCTCATGGCAATTATGAAAATTTCAGGTTGGTCAAGTGGACTACAAGGCAGAATGCTAAGAGATAAAATTTAATTAGGTCATGCTCTGACCGAAAAAATGTCCGCTGGACCACCCACAAAGTACAAAGAAGGAAAGATTAAACCATTAACTATCTGCGGAGATATCATTTGAGAAGAGCACCTGTTTTGTGTCAGAGCTGGCAATGATAGAAAAATTATTTTATCGGAACGGATAATTAGCGACAGAATGCGGATACGTCCAGTTAACCACCCACTTGACGCTGTCGAAAATCTCGTTGACGAATTACAGACGACGTTCGGTTAAGATAAGAGTCGTAAGGTTTTGTTGTCGGGAAGAAGAAAAGAAAGAAAAGAAAAAAAAAGAGAAGATAATTTTTTTTTTCCTTTGAGCGATCATTGAAGGCACCCACGCTGCTGAGCGTTCATTCGCTGAAGAGTGGCGTGAGTGGTAGGCGAAGGTAAACGATGAAGAAGGAGGGGGGGCCTGCTGACGCGCCCTTAAGGGATTGGTGTGAAATGCCACTATGGGAGAGAGGGGAACCTTTTGACGCCCTCTGAGGGGATTGGTGTGAGATACTAATATAAGAAAGGAAGACTTTTGGAGGACGATTGCCTTAAACTAGAAATTAAGGACTTTCCAAAAATGAAAAGTAATAAATTTTCCTGACCGAAAACAAAGAAAATCCTTAATGTGGATTTAGAATTATCAAGGAACCTCAAACCCCGACAGGCCCACCCCGGTTATGGTCGGCGTCCATATAAGCAGACTCACGGCGAGTGGACGGCAGTTGGGGTTGAAGAGACAGGCAAGAGTTGAGTCTGAGAGAAGTTAGTTGCAGTTGAGCTGTGAGCTGTGAGCTGTGAGACCCGCCTCGCATGAACCTGACTAAAAGATCCACGCAATCACGACCTCAACCAAGAACAATTTATTTTTGAAGAACGATTAGACTCACACCAACAAAACAAGTTTTACGAATATCACCTGAAGATAAACCAAAAACCAGTTATCGAAAAACAACTTAAGATATTAAGACTCTCCTAACAAGCGCAAAGTGTCACGTATCCATATTAGCGGTTTGGGAGAAAGAAGCAGTCCTGTATTCAGAAACCAGATATAAAATATCGTTGTCCTTTTTTGGCACATTTGAACTTTTCGAGTTGTTACTTTACTTTCTTTTACATATACTTGTGCGGTATTACCCTTGTTCGGGCTCGACTTGCATTACGGCCCGGCTACTGATTGATTTCGTCTACCTAAGATCAAATCACAACATGGGTAGGTTAGACTAAAAATCAAAACAGTTACTTCGGTAACCAGACGTTGGAGGCGAGTTGGGAACGACAAGGCTGATACCGAATCTAACCATCCCATTCCCATCCGAATCACCAAATGGTTAGAACGTCACATTTGGTGCCGCCACCAATACCAAGTCACATTGGTCGTCACAGGACAGGACGGCAACGGGGCAGACAGACGGGGTGACGTCACAAATATTAATATAAAATAGGTGGAATTGTATTTTGTGGAAATTACGTTAAGTTAGCTGTGGTCAAACATATGTAAAATAATATATATTTTTACGAAAATTTTCTAAAATCAATATTTCAAAAAAATCTTCTTACATTTCAGAATAAAACGTGAAGACTTCATTTTTGCAGACATTTCCAATATTTTACCGCCAAAAAATACGCTAAAATTTCCTGTACTAAATATTGTTCCCCACGATGACGGTAGAATAACAATATTTTTACTGAAAATTCTGCTGGAAAAGATTTTTAAAAATGATACAAATATACTTTGAACTCGATTCTTAAGAATGAGAAACATTTTTAGAATAAAACATTGTTTTTATTAAGTCTGGGGACTTTTTTAAATATGGTATGTTTTTTTACAGCAAATTATTAGCGCTAATGTATATAAGTATATACGAGGATTTCTGTGATCACAAATATGCATATTTATATAGAAAACTAAACAATCACTGAAATGATTGTTTTGAAATTGAAAGATTTTATTCAGCACTAATGTGGCTCCTTGCTCTAAAGTGAATTTGATTTTGCTAATATAATGATTCTTTTTATTTTAACTTTATGATTAATTTGATTTACCTGTTGTGTAAACTCAACATTTAATATATTCTGGAGCCTATTTTCATGACGTCAACACGCAGAAAAATTCATGAGAACATTTAACGTAAAAGTTTCACTTCAAGTGATATAATCAATTTTCCCTTAATAGGAAGAACATTAATTAATATGGAAAATAGAATTAATTAAAGACATAATTCAAGTATATGCTAGAAAGCATGTTCTTGTTTAGTTTGTAGGAGAACTGGTTAAATTCATTAAATTTCAGAAACCTTTTTTAAACACGTCCGTTCTTTCATTTAATGGTAGCCTGTTTCTATTAAATGTGGAATTTCGATTCTCTCGCCAGCATGTCTGTTCAGAAATGTGTGAGAACGAATGCATAAAGCTATATATATATATATATATATATATATAATATATATATATATATATATAATTTTTATTATAAATTACCACTAATATTATATATATATATATATATATATATATATATATATATATATATATATATATTAGTGGTAAATATGCATGTGTTTTTGAACATAAAAATATAGGTCCTTGCTGGATTAAATAATCGTTATATTTGTTTTGTAACCTGTAATCGATATTAAATTTGTCAAATTTTCCCAATTACAAAGCGGCCCTTTAAGTAAACGCAATTTCACTCTCCTTCGCCCCATCTCTCTCCACCACCTCGTCTTTCCCTCCCTCTAATTCTAACATTAGATTGTCTATGGTGTGTGTATGTCACCACGAAATGTATCTTTATGCATTAGACATCCGACAACATTCATTTTTCTCTTACTTAAACCCCTTCCACACACCTCTCCTGAAATTCTCTCTGTTAAGGTTTAATCTCCCTCCTCCTCATACTTACACTCTCTCTAAATTCTGTTTTTTTATGTCCGGAGTTGTTTTTCTGTTTTCCTTTTGAATTTGTAGGTCTGATGAATTGGATCGTATTTACGATTCCAATGGAATAAATTATGACCATGGAATATTAGTGTTTAAGCCTTTTTATTATATATATATATATATATATATATATATATATATATATATATATATATATATATATATACACACACACACACACACACACATATATATATATATATATATATATATATATATATATATATATATATATATGGCGTAAATACTCGCGTATCGTGTAACATTTGAAAAATAATTTTGAAGCTGCTTTTAAGAGGTTCTGTCATGCACGTCATATAAATTAGCGTATATGCTGCTGGCTTTGGCTATGACGTTGATCAATATATATATATATATATATATATATATATATATATATATATATATATATATATATATATATGTATATATATATATACATTTTCCTGTAGTGAAATTAGATTCCAAACTCCTCTTTCAGGTTACAACGTATCAGTATTCCTGACAGATACAAAAGTGATGGAAAGAATAAGAAAAACCCTCTGAATGTATTTGGTTAGTTTATTTGTTTTTTAAATTTTCAAATTTTCCCAGCGCCCCTTACTCATGCGCAGGTGTAGTCTTGCGAAAATAACAAAGTTAGCCCGATGAAACGAAACCCGTTACCATTAAATATTTTTCACTTTCTCATACAATTTCCCCAACACTGTTCTTGTTATATAAAATATCTATCGTCATCTCATATCCAAATGAAATGAGAACGAAAAGAATATGAATTCAAAACTTCACAGCCTTAATTCAAAGGAGAACTCAATACCAGAAGTGGAGCAATAATTATTTATTATAAATTGGTAGATACGGACAAGATAATCACTCACGACAATGATGCAGTTTGGTTTCGATGTGGAAAATTTGATTTAATAAATAAATAAATATCGTTGTCATATGTATATATATCATTCGCAGACAGTACTGTTTCATGCGTTAAGCCCGGTTCGAAACCCAACCAATTTGGTATTTGTCAGAGCTGCTACACCTCTCTCTCTCTCTCTCCCTCTCTCTCTCTCTGTGTGTGTTTCATTAAAAACGACAGATGAGGTACTACGATTAAGCTTTCACTTATTTGTCATTGTGTTCGAACAAGAACTTTCTTTTTTGACAAAGTGTGTGGAAAACTGTCCAAATGTTTTATATTTACTGCCTAAATATACAACTTTATATATATATATATATATATATATATATATATATATATATATATATATATATATATATATATATATATATATATGTGTGTGTGTGTGTGTGTGTGTATGTATGTGTGTGTGTGTGTGCATTTGCGCGTGTGTGTGATTTTATTGCATGAGGCAGACAAGAAAATATCTGATTTATTTTATTCAATATTTGTACTATTGTATATATATATGTATGTGTGTCTGTGTCTGTGTACGTTTGTGCGTCTGTGTATACCTGTATATATATATATATATATATATATATATTCACGCTGAAAATAAAAAAAAATATTAACAAATCAGAACATAATGTCATCTTATCTATCGATTTTCGCAGTATTGAATCATCAAAATATGAGTATTGCACCTGTGCACTAATGAGATTTTCCTTGCAATCTTGTTCCGTCATTACGGAAGTAACATCACTTTAAAATAAACTTCTTCTATAGGTCAGATCAAAAAAGTGTCCATATATGATCGTTTTGTTATATACTTACATTGTGTGTGGTTGTGTTTCCGGAAATTTGAAATGCCCAGACGAGTTAAAATTCCGGCTTATTCTGTTCCGTAATATCGCAAGGATTCCATTATTCTAGTCATGAGTCCTCTTTCTTTAGTAGGTTTTCATAGCAGCAAACTTTTTGCTATCAATAAATTTTTGAAGAAAACATATTACCAGAAATAGATTTCTGAAGAAAAAATATTATCAACAATACATTTTTGAAGGAAAAGAATACTGCTAGCAATATATTTTTGAAAAAATATATTAGCAGAAATACATTTTCGAAAATTTTTACTAGCAATAACAATCCCGTCGGCATTAAATCACCGATTGAGGTTGATATGCCATAAAACAAACCAAAAACAAATACTTAATTTCATCATATTTCCTCTCTGGTGTTTTTACTTTCATAGCTACTTTGGGTGTCATCTTCGTTCATTCCATCGAAAGAAAAGAGTTTCTCGAATTATATTATTCAGTATTAGAAAAATATCTTTATTCAATTTTTCTTTAGAAATATGTTAAAGCTTGAATAGTTTTCCTTCTATTTTTATACGGAAACTAGGCATCGTAAAAATTGATAGGTTTATCTCATTAAAGACTGTTAAAAATATCTGTCATTCATGTGGACAACGTTAATTTTGCCCTTGTTAAAATACAGCTGTGCGAAACATAATCTTCTAATATCAAATCTATCGTTATTCAGATCAGTTGAAGTAGGTGAATGTTTAGCAGACGTTAGCTTCACGCTGAAAGTGAATTCCATATTCTTCAAATTCATTGTCACTGATGAAATTATCATTTTCGTTCTTTTACTGGTTAACTGCTGGAGTTTGTGAGCACCATTAATTTTTTTTTTTGCGGGGGGTGGGGATTCACCTACACGAAAAAACCCTGAAAAGCTGGAGAATTCACTGCTGTTTAATTGCTACCGTTTCTAAGGCAATGTTGCCATAGCTACAGACCACTGATCACTAAAATTTACTGATATTTTAATTACTGTATAGGAGAGTGTTAAAAATTTATCCCCACTATCATCTTCCTGAAATCTGACAAAATGACCAAACATCAGAATGTTTGTGGAAAATCGCTTATTGATGTAATTAAGTAATTTGTAGCATATTCTATCAGATAGATAGATAGATAGATAAATATGTTTGAACAAAATTATGACAAAAGTTTTTCTTCCTTTAGGAACTTTATCAAAGTAATTGTAGAAATTTAATTTTGGAGAATTTATTTATAAACACTGACAAAAAGCAACGTCGATAAATTAAGGCTACGCGTTGAAATTTGAAACAGTAAGCACCCGAAGAGAATCGAAAATTCCTCTGCGCCAAGCAAATGAATATTATGGAGAACGCTACTGACATAAATATATTAAATGTTGTTCAAACGAAATTTCATTATATTTATTGTTTTGTTTTTGTTACAAACAAGTGCTAAAGATCACACAATCTAGAGGGTTACTGAGTGAAATGTTTATACCTGCCAGGGGAGGAAGAATTACGAAGTGCATATTATGAGGACATGGAAGATAAATATTTTTTTGATGCTGAATTGGCTACTTCTCTGTTCACATTTTTCAACAAATGCTTTGCTGTTTCTTGCTTTCTAGAGTGTTTGAATTCCTTCTCTGTGATTTCTATTTTTAAGACATCAGTGGAACTATTTAACCGCTTGAATTATTTCTCTATTCCTCATTTACCCTTTTTAGACAAGTAACCGACGCTCTAATCAACGTTTAATTAGATAAGCATCATAATTAACACACCCTTCATTCGAACAAACAATATGGCTCTCTTTAAGCCAGGTCTACCACTTAACGGCTACAACTGATAATGTATTTCGAAACTCAGGCTGGGGTTTTAGATATCTGAAATCAGTTCAACAGGGTTTGGCATGGTGGCCTTCTCTGCAATCTTAAAAAATTTAAATGCGGCCTCAATCGCTATTTTCTATCTACCTGAATCCTGGTCCTTATTGGTATTTATTCACTTCTCCTGGCTGAAGACTTCTTATGTTCTTTAACTTCCAATATCTTCATTCATCTTAGTCTTATTAACGACATGTTTGGGTTGAAATTATTAAATACAATAAAGAGACCAATATTGTGTTTAACAAGGAAATCATGATCCACAAATTGACATTTATGGAGAAGAATATATTTGACTTGAACATTCTCCTTATTAATAATCTGCATAATCTGTTAAGAACAAAACATCCTAGGAAAAGGCTAATAAAATAGCCGAAATATACATAATTTGTTGATATCTTTCCTGTTTTGCTTTTTCTGATATTTGCATCATCTTCATATTGGAACTGTAGTTGATTTTTCTTGTGGTTTTCTTGAATATTTTTGGAGACTGCTTGATTCGGGGAAGTGTTTGTGTAAAAGTTTCATGAATATCCTTCCTACATTTGTTTTTACGTCGTTCTCTTATACAGAATACAAAAACACAACAGGTAAAATATCGAGAAACCACCCAAAGAAACTGTAATTGCAGAATAAAGAACGGATGTCTCTCAAACGTCATTGGCTTACACAACAACGTACTATACAAAGCCACGGTAAAATCTTCAAATAACGAAGAAATATATATATATATATATATATATTGGGTAAATGAGGAATAGAGAGATAATTCAAGCGGTTAAATAGTTCCACTGATGTCTTAAAAACAGGAATCACAGAGAAGGAATTTAAACACTCTAGAAAGCAAGAAACAGCCAAACTTTCCCTGACGATCCGTTTAGGTGAAACCTAGGTAGGTTTGTCTGGCTCACTAGGTGTATCTATCTATCTATATATATATATATATATATATATATATATATATATAAATATAAGTGAAGGACCCTAGAAACAAAGAAACTACTTACACATAATATATTTCACAAATAGTAAATAAGGGAACAGCACAATGCCTTTCAGGTATATCGGGGTAATTAAAAACAAAATCAAATCATACCAAAAATATCATGGAAAATAAGAAAATATCAGCCTACATAAATCAACCCAAAAACTTCAAACACTTCATGCTGAAAAATAGGCATAATTACCTTCCCAGACCAAAAAAAGCTATTAAATAAACGATCAGTACTCAAAATGCAGGCACCAAAATAAATTTGGATTAAGTTACTTAAAAATCGAAAACTGAAAAGTATACATAAATAAAAAAATTAAAAAGCAAAAAATAATATATATATATAAAGTAAATAATAAACAAATTAATAAACAACACCTGCCAACAAAACTCTTAGAATAGCATATCCGAATATCCACAATCAATCAGACTACCCACAATGCATCACTGATCCGTATACAGTGTAACCCGGATATAAGAGAGTTGTGGGGACCGGAGAAGAAGTCTCTTATATCCGGGTTTCTCTTATATCCGGGTTTGGTCTATTTTATATACATTAACACAGGCTCCAATTTGGGACCACAGAAAATATCTCTTATATCCGGGTTTCTCTTATATCCGGGTTTCTCTTATATCCGGGTTTCTCTTATATCCGGGTCTCTTATATCCGGGTTACACTGTATATAAATAGTCGAAAGAAAACACAACGTATGTGGTATGACGATTGCGTTTAACAAGAAACAGTCTGTCGCGTCTGAGTGTTAACTTTTATATTTATATGTACTCTATCTCTGATATCAAGCACTTTATCCCATAATTTTGCATATCTTAAAACTATATTTCCTCATATATATATATATATATATATATATATATATATATATATTTTTTTTTTAGGTCTAAATGCATAGAAATCACACCAATTGGCCGATTGTGTCTAGAAATACAGAGAGAGGTATGACATGAGCCCTTGTGTAAAGTAGAACATAGTAAGGAAAGTTAAACGTGGCAGTATTCGTGGTCACTGCTGGCGATCGTGCCAGGATCGAGTAATTGGCCAAGGTGTTTTACTAAATGAGAGAACTGAGATTATTTCAAGGCGCAAGCTTTTAAGTAAATATTTTTAGGTACCTACGAAACTGTATGAGCGAAATAAAATATAATTTTTTGCTCCTTCTCTTAAACTCACTTTTTTTTTACATTCTTTTAATTTTCTTTTTTTTTTTTCTCGCCTCCTCCCTCTTTGGCAGAAATTTGAAATTTAGAAACGGCATGTAGTACTGCTTGACATTCACGCCGGAAGCTCTAATTCGAATATGAGGACGCCGCAGAGGATTCGGAAAGAGTTGGATGAGTCGAACGGTGATTACGAATGCACGGCAGCTCGGAAAACACATACCGATCTTCCTGAGAAGAAAACCCACTCTAGAATTTCTTGGTGACGGCCTCAAACTCAAAACAGAGGCCCAAATCAAGTGCCTTGACGAGATAGTGCTGCCCTGGGTCAAGAGGGTGGATGCTGAATTAAACTATGTCTTTCAACAGGACTCTGCAACATGTGATGCAAGCAGGAGAAATCATTGTTGTCAAAAAATTTCTGCGACCACATCACCACTTATATCTGGCCACCTAACTCCTCAAACTGCAAAACCCTTGATTATAATGTGCAGAACGTATGTGAGCGAAGGACCAGCAAAACTACTTTTAACAACAAAGATGATCTGAAAGCAAAGATTATGGTCAACACGGAGACCGTCCAGGAGAGTTACAGGAGATTTCGAAGTCATCTTGAGGCCGTGGCTGATGTAAATGACGATTTTATTAGATACATTTACTCCTTAGTATTTCAAAATATGTCTCTGTAATTTTGGTAAATATATCTCTGAAAAGGAGATGGGAGTGTTATTTTCATGTAATTTAGATGACAGTTTATCTATCAAAACACGTATATATATATATATATATATATATATATATATATATATATATATATATATATATATATATATATATTTTGTGTTTAAGATATGCTGCAATGTTCTCAGCCTGGTTATCAAGGTGTTGCTCTGACCCAAATTCCGATGATTGTCATCAGATTTGATATGGAAAAGTTGAGTAAATTCAGTCATTTTCGGTGTAATTTTTACATCGCTGAAAATGTTTCACATTTATGAAGAGTTATTGCTCAGTATCAGATAAAGAGGGTTTATTGAAGTGAGCTTTTTTTGACATTGGTGTCACTATGTATGACCACTTTCAAGTCTCAATCAATCGTTAAGTCTTATATCAAAAGCCGTTTGAACATATGTTACCGTCGGGCGGCTATTGAATGTGAATGAAAGAGGAATTAAGCTTGCCTTTTTTATCCTTTTTCAGGTACAATATAAATAAACATCAGTCCATTTTCCTCTTGTGTGTAAAATAGAATTTTCATATTTTCTTGTCACCAGTGGATACCTCTTTACAAAACTCAATGGAATCATTTGGATATACGCACATTCGTGCTCATCTCAATAATATGTGTAATAAGAAGGAAGAGGTGAAATGTGGAAGAATGAAGGGAAATCTGCTCATTGTTGTTAATAATTACGTGCCCGATATTTGGTCACCTGTTGGTGCTTCTTATTTTCACATTCGAACTGGAAGTATTTAGTGGTATCCAAGTTAAGAATACGTGATAACGCCTGCAGCGACTATAATATTGGATGTACAGACCAGGCTTTGATATTCATACTAAGAAATAATCAAATGGTTCGTATTTTATATTGGAAACGGGAATAAGGAATATCCCAGCGTGAAATGGGATTTGAACGTACCAGGGAACGGAGAATGAAAGACCAATAGAATTTAATTTGCATAATCTTTACACATATAAACACGCTCTCTCTCACACACACACGTACGTAAAACACAGAAACACACGCACACAGAAACTCACACACACAAGCACTCACCCACACACCCACACTCATATATATATATATATATATATATATATATATATATATATATATATATATATAATTATTTAAAATTTGGATTATTTACCTAACCAGTTCCTCCTATTTTCTATATATTTTCACGCACGCACACACACACACACACACACACACACACACATATATATATATATATATATATATATATATATATATATATATATACTATACATTCTTCGGATTATCATCTTCATCTTTGTTGCCATATTTATCACAATGTTTCGCCCGTTGTACGCTCCGGCCTTCCTCAGGTGTTTGGAATGTCGAAATGAAGCCTTCATTTCGCTCGCTGGGGTAGACTGTTCTAATTCTACGTGCCATTTCTAATGGATGTCAGTTATCTGTTGTCTCCTGTTAATTCCCCTTTCCAAGTTCTCTACCACCTTAACTAGCTATTGAACTAAAAAAACTTTTGGGTCCTGTCACTGGTTCTAATAACGCCTTTATCCACTGTGCCATGCGTCGTCAATAGCTGCTTAAGACGGTGGAGAACTTGGAGAGGGGAATTATCAAGATATAACAGACATCTGACATCCATTAGACATGCCACGTGGGACTAGATCAGGCATCCATGAGACTAGCACATGGAATTTGGACATCGTTTTATTAGAACATGTACATATTCTAATGTAACAGTGCATAATATATATATATATATATATATATATATATATATATATATATATATATATATATATAAAATATAATATAATAATATATATAATATAAAAGGCTCAAACACTAATATTCCACGGTTAGGTGATATTGCATTCTCTAATTATTTTTGGTTAAACATCACTTCTCTTACAAATGCCCTTGTTTTTTAATTTAGCCCCCCACACCTTTTTTCCTCTGTCTCATCTTCTCTTTTCTTGTATACATAAGATTAGTAATGCAAAGCAGACGAAAAATTTTCGCTTATATATCGGCAGTATGAATTGGCTGCATTTTAACTTTAGATCATATCGTTTTTTGTTTTGTGTGGTTTTGCCACAAATGTATCCACACTGATGTCTGTTTTTCAATTTTAATTTTAGGTCACCGAATTTATGCATCTAAAAATAATTCATATTTATCTAGATCTGCCTTATTTAAACCGTTATTTAACTCATCTTTTTAAAATTTCTCTCTGTTAAATTTTAATCCCCACCTTCACTTTAGACGTTCCTGTTCTTCTTTCTTCTGTGACACCTCTCTCTAGAGCTTTCATACATTTCCTTCTCACACTTGTTTCCCACTCCCACACATACACTCTCACTATTTTTTTTTTTTTTTATACCCGGAGTTTTATTTTCCGTTTTCTTTTTGAATTTGTAGTTCTGATGAATTGGATCGTGATTACGATTCCAATGTAATAAATTATAACCATAGAATATTAGTGTTTGAGACTTTTATATTATATTTTATATTATATTCTTACTCTGTCCTAGATATTGAGTTTTCCTGGATTCCATTCTCTTGGGAATATATATATATATATATATATATATATATATATATTGATATATATATATATATATATATATATATATATATATATATATATATATATATATATATATATATATATTGAACAATAAAAAATATTTAAAAATTAAAATCTTCAGACACACTGTGTTGTAGATTAATATTCTTTCGTTTTTTTAATATTATTTCATTTAGATTCCTCGACTCGTTTCGGCCAAAATGGCCATCAACAGGAGAAGAAATATTTCTGCTTCCTGGTAGCACTAAACTACAGAAATGGATGTCTTGATGGAGAAAATGAACTTTTATCTGTAGTTTTCATTTTTTTTTTTTAATATTTTTAACATGAATCTTTTAACATTCCTTGTGTTGGTCAAACAGTCTTTTTTAAGTTGTTATTTGAGATAAGTTCTGGATGGATCCATCCTTCTCTGAATTCCCTTGGTCAGTTTGACAGTTTTATTGGTTCTGGAGAAGGGATGTGTCTCTGTTAAGTGTTTGTGTGTGTGTTATTTTGTTCTTAGGGAGTGAGTGAGTATGATATCTGTAAGCGTGTATATTCCTGTGGGTGTGTGTTATCATTTGGCTCATTAGGGAGCGAGTGAACATGATGTGTGTAAATGTGTATATTCGTGTGGGTGTGTGTATAAGTGTGAGGCCTCAACACCTCCGTAAGCCTGTCTGTCTTGTGTGGGTGAGAAATGTGGGTAGGTTTTGATTTGTTGAGTTATATATTAGTACTATCTATATTGTTAAATTTATGGTTTAGTCCGGCTGGATATTGTGTTTTTAGACGTTGTATCCACTTATTTTCATGGGACTCTAAAATCTTTCTAATGTTATCTACTCTGAACTTTTATATTCTCTCAATTATAGTGAATTTGGCATGGGTTTTGAAATCGTGTTTTTCCAGGCGGAAATGTTGTTCTAAAGGTAATAATTTTTCATGGGGAGTCGACATAATTCGATTGCGATAATTATTAATTCTCTAGTGAAAGGGCCATTCAGATTTTCCTACATATTGTTTCTGGCATAGTGTGCACGCTAGGAGGTAAATTATGTTATGACTTCTACAGTTAGAATCGTGGTAGATTTTGAAAGTAGATTTAGTGTTTCAGCTAGTGAATGAATTTTATATATATATATATATATATATATATATATATATATATATATATATATATATATATTGAAACTTGACTAATGCATGGAATAATAATGCAACACAAAATGTATTGAAACAAGAATGTGTACACAATATTACATATAGTCTTTTGTATATTCCTGGTAAGACCGTTCCTGGAGAATGTGTTGACTGAGTCGCAGCCGGGCAGAGTCTCTGGTTGAATCTCTTGATTCCACTCTCTCTTCCCGGTACCAATCATATTTATATGGTCGGTACTCCACTATGCAAATTAGGTGGATCCTACCACAACATATATATATATATATATATATATATATATATATATATATATATATAAAAATATGTGTTTGTGATGCTCAGTAATATTTAGTACATTTTTTCAATTATACGTAATAGCGCTATATACGACAAATTTAGAAGGGCTCCCAATGGGTATGAAGTAAAATGAAAATTATCTCAACATATTAAAAATTTATTCGATTTTTACCGAAGGAAATGAAAGAAAAAACGCAGGCGATACCTGAAATTAAAACCTATAAATTTGAACAAATATTATAATGAAAATTTTTAACTTGACACTCTATAAAGTGGGTTATTTAATACTTTTTTAAACAGCATGATTGCTATCAAATATAGAAAACTGATGTCGTCGCATTAAAAAATCTTCATCGAAGAGATGACAACGATATACGACAATAAAATATCGAAAGCTAGATGACCAGAAATTAATCTAACAGGCATGACTGAAGTTCAAACTCTCCCTTTCCGACTTCTCATTCTTAGCAGGTACCCATTTTATCACTGTGCTCTTACTACTACTACTACTACTACTACTACTACAACTACTACTACTAATAATAATAATAATAAATTGGAAAACAATATAGACATGTAAGCCGTAAATTTTAAGAGATATTGAAATATAAAGAGTAACTTGTTAAGGTGACATCTTGTCTCCGATTCTATTTTTCTTAGCAACCATGCCGCTCACTGTGATCCAGAACGAGAAGAAATATGAATATTCCTGAGGCAAAGGAAGATGAAATATGTACCATCATTTATATTTGAACGCCGTAAATTTGTACGGAAAAGAGATGAAAGATATTGACGCAGTGGAGCAAACCGCAAGTGTTTTTACTGAAGGAATCGTAATGGAGTTTGATATGGAGAAATGCACAGTGGTTTAGATTAAAATAAAAAAGTTGATACACTCTGTATGCATTGCGTTACGTGATGAAAAGAAAAGAAAATAACTGGAGGATATAAATGGTTATACACAACTAGGGATAATAAAGTATGACAAAATCAATTATGTAGAAATAAAAGAAAAAGCAGCCAAAGAATATTATGGCAGGTTAAAGAAATATTAGCATCCACCTTAAAGGCATGAAATGCCGTCTCGGGAATAGAATCACGTTGAGTTTCACTTATCTATCAAAAGGTCGGTGCCATTTATTCTAATATAATCTACGAAACAAAGACAGGAAAAAAAAAGAAATGTGATAACTATATGGAGATGAATGCATTGTCAGGTAAACGTGGACAGATTTTATTGCAAGCGAAGTTAATTGAAAATAGCAGGATTTGTGTTGGGTAAATTGTATGGATTGAGGAAGTGTTACGTATGGGAGAATGTAAACATTAATTGATGGAAAGCCAAACACCGATAAAATATGTGAAGTTTTCATTAAAATAAAATTTGAATTTTGTTGCGAATGAAACAAAGTGATGCAATGAAACAAGAGAGATTATGTGAAAACTTATAAGAAAAGTTTATTTAAAGAAGTAAAGTGAGGAACTTATAATAGTATCAAAAGCTCAGTTATTGCAAGTAAACAAGGTAAAGTTTCATGTTGGCAAGGTCGGAATATCAGTTTTAAGCAGAATGTGTGCGGAGAGAAAAGAAACAAAATCTAAGTGAATCCCTATGAATCAGTAATAGTGGAATGAAAAACGAAACCACTGTAAATTTACACTGTAAGCGATGTAGAAATTACGGGTTTGAAAGTAAAGGCATGTTTTATTGATATTTGATAAGAAAGGGGAATAAAATCTTGAAGAATATCAAAGAGAAAAATCATCTAGGATATTCCAAGAATGAATGCGAAAACCTTAGTGTTTTATAACTTAAATGTAGCGCTGTAAAAGGAGCAGATAAGATTGTTGCTTCCTGATAGATATCTCCTCTCCATTTGATAGAAATTGAAAGCACAGCAATGGATATCGAAAACTAAAGTGATATAATTACGAAATGCTGAAATGTACGGAAAGATTAACAATGGATTAAGTTATAGTAACAAGGACCATTCTAGCATTAGATTGTTTTTAAAATGTGTGGGAAAAATGCAGATACAAAATTGTAATTGGGAAAAGGAACAATTAAAAAAAAGCAATATTTATATTATTCGGACAATTGTCCTCATCTTTGTCGCCATATTTATTACAACGTTTCGATCGTTGTACGCTCCGGCCTTCTTCAGGTGGTTGGAATGTCGAGGTGAACCCTTTATTTCGCTCACTGTTTAATGGACACATGTTACAATTGATAAAAAGGCGTTGGTTAGATCCAGTGACAGGACCCAAAGAGGGTGAGTTCAATAATCGATTAATGCAGTGGAGAACTCAGAGAGGGGAACTAATAGGAGATAACTGATAATTGACATCCATTAAATATTTCACGCGGAACTAGAAAAGTCTACTGCAATGAGAGAAAGAAATGGTTCATTTCGACATTCCAATCACCTGAAGAAGGCTGTAGCGTACAACGACCGAAACACTGTAATGTAAA
Source organism: Acanthosepion pharaonis (assembly GCA_903632075.3). Lineage (NCBI taxonomy): Eukaryota > Metazoa > Mollusca > Cephalopoda > Sepiida > Sepiidae > Acanthosepion > Acanthosepion pharaonis. The sequence continues at coordinate 2,406,967 of CAHIKZ030005269.1, read as the reverse complement.
TATTTCTTTTATTTAATAAATATAGTCCGATACTAAATAAAAGCATATAATGGTATTTAGTAAAATACCGAAAACAATGTTGATGGATACAAATGACTAATTAATTTCCTAAGTCAAAATATGAGGCTTGGAATTAAACATTTTAAAAGCAATAAATATCGCATGATGTAAAATAATAAGAGAAAGAAATAATAATAATAATATAAATAATAATAATATTAATAATAATAATAATAAACCAGAAAGAAAAAACTTGCCTACTAATTGATAATAATAATAATAATTTGAAAAACTATCAAAAATAAAAAGACCTAAAATAAAAAAATGTGGAACAACAACAATTTAAAAAATGGAATAAAGAATAAAACCCCAGCTTAAAGAGACATACAGAAAATTGTCTTATTAAGTACAGCAGCACAACTAAGAACTTTGTCTGTAACGCTAACCTTCATCGGAGAAAAAAAAAAAAAAAAAAAAATTTAACATGAAATGTGGCCATAACAACACACCACGACCTAGGTCTTTCCGCAGACTAATAATAATAATAATAACAACAACAGTAACTACAACAACAACAACACTTTACAATACACATAGACAGAACATTCTAAAATGGTGATTAGAGATAGCAAAGACAAAATATGCCTCCTTATTGATATGGCAATCCCTGCAGGCTGCAATGTATCTTGGAAGATCTTCAGGAACCTATGACACAATGACCTTAAAATCGAAATCTCAAAATTTTGGCAGATGAGAGCATTAACAATTCCAATTGTTGTTGGAGTCCTCGGATTGATTGGAAAAGATTCCAATAGGCACATTGAATGGACTGCTAGTAGCACAGGCCTCAAAGAAATACAAAAAAAAATGTTCTCACGAATACAGCCCACACCTTACGAAGGGTATTATCTAACATATGTATGACTTTTGTTTTTAATTGCTCAATGGAAAATGTTAGGATGTCATTAGGTCTCTGCTCAGGACCTGGAATGGAATAAGTATACACCAGAAAGGAAAGGAATAATAATAATAATAATAATAATAATAATAATAATAACAACAATAACAACAACACCATGACATGGTGCGCTAAAATCTGCACTGGCAATTCATTAACATTTATGGGAAGGAAACTACAAAGAAATTGGTTCGTACAACACCCAAACCCTGTTGCTGATATAGTACTCAGAAAAAATTCATGGCAACTTACAATACATAAAAACAGAAATATCAAACCAATTTTCCCTGACATACATCCGCAAAAATGGAATGTGTTTTCATATTGACGTTCCTGCAGATTGTAATATATCGTTGAAGATCTTCAAAACTCTCAAAATAGATAGATCATGAAATTTAAATCACAAGAATATGGCAGAGATAACATTTATAGTTGGAGCTCTCACTGGCAAAGAGTCTGCTAGACTCCATAAAGAATTCTCTTGTAATCCAAGCCTTCGAATGTACAAAAAATATACTAACAAGTAAAACTCACAAAAACGTAAGGCCTAACTATGTAAAATGAGTGTACTTTGTTTTTACAGTGGAAAATGTCCCGAAGTCATTCTCACATTAAATTTCTGGTTGGAACCCGGAAATAATAATAATTAAATACATATATATATATATGTATATATATATATATATATATATATATATATACCGTCATCCACAGACAGACTGTTTCGCAGCTCATCAGTTGCCTCCGGTTGCCTCCAGCTAGGGTCGAAACCAGGCTGGACTGGTGTCAGTCGGAGATTCTAACCATTAAGCCATCAGCGCCCGGTAGGGAGGAAAGTGGATTTTTAGCGAGTTTATCTTTATAAACACGCCCAGTGACCGGGAGTGACTCAATTCGCATTAGCGAAGAGTCTCGCTATATAGCTATAATAGTCACTGTTTACCAACCCACATCTCCTCCCCAGAGAGCTCAACTGAAAATAATTTTTCAGGAGCCAATATATATATATATATATATATATATATATATATATATATATATATATATATATATATATAAGATATATAGAAATATAGGCTTAAGATGTGCTATATTTATGGGATAAAGTGCTCAATATCAGAGAAAAAGCTTCTATAAAATTGTGTTCTGACGATTGCATCAAGCATGAAATAGACTGTCGCCTCTAAGTGTTGACTTCTATGTTCACTGTTATATATATATATATATATATATATATATATATATATATATATATATATATATATATATATAGAAATGGACAAAGTCCGACAATTTATTTATTAAAGACATTTTATTTTTATGTTTAACGTTCATTTTTTTATAGATACAAGTATTGAAGTAAATGCTCTGTTTATAATAAACAGTATTAAATAACATTTACCGGCCTGAATGAATATTATATATATATATATATATATATATATAATGTCTTTGAAGTAAATTTTAAATCTATTTCTTGAACATGCCATTTATTTATTTTCCAGTTATACACATATCTGAATAAAATATAATACAAATACAGAAAGGGCTAAAGGAAAGGAAGTAAATATTAAACGAAGGATAGTTTAATTATAAAAGATAGAGGGAAAAATTAACTGATATAGATTAAGTAAAAGCATTGAAGTGTTATTTATAATAAAAACAAACCAAGCTGAAATAAAAATGAAAGATACAGTTCTTTTTACATATAGTAAAATTCAATTATTTAAAAGAAACCAAGCAAAAAGAGATGGTTGCAAATGAAAAACAGAATAGATGAATAAAAATAAAGATCAGCATAAAAAAATAATTAAATCAAATCTGATATCAGAAGAATTAGAATAACCGAGGAAATATACTGGACCAAACTACCTGTCTACGGATAAAAAATCAAAAGAGTTAATACTTAAAAATAAAGAAATAGACGTAAAAAATGACCGTCTCTTATTAATAGACTTATTCAACATTTACAATATCATAATAAAGAATAGAAAGTTGTGGCGAGCCATATACGACCACCAGTGCTAAAGCGACACAAACGAGAGAAGAAGAAGAAGAAGAAGAAGAAGAAGAAGAAGAAGAAGAAGAAGAAGAAGAAGAAGAAGGAGGAGGAGGAGGGGAAGGAAGAGGAGAAGAAATGTAAGAACAAATGTTAGAAGTATATTTACTCTCAAAGAGAGGTATCGGTTTATATTATGTGAGGGAGAAACAGCGAATTGTAAAAGAAATGAAATAAAACTCACCAGAAAATAAGTACGAAATCATGCTCCAAAGGAAAATAGAAAATAAAGAACGGATATTTAGATTTGCGCTCACACTTAAACTGACCCGGAATAACATCGACCTATGAAGTCGGCTGCAATGCGAACGTTGTACGCGTTTGGCGCGAAACCACATAAGTGCTAAAAGTAGACGCCATTTTGCTTTCACAAAGACAGAATTAAGAGCGAAACGTATTCAATGATAATATTTGCCAACCACCTAAAGTGGACGGAAGTGCTTAAGGTTCTTGATACAGCACTATAAATCGAGAGCGAGGGATCGTCATACAGCCTGGTGAGATTTATAGCGAATCTCTAGAAGCGTGCTAGTTACATTTCAATGTTATTCTTTAAAGCTATCAATGTCAATTACTCCCCGATTCAATCTCTTAAAAACAAACATGGCCGAGTGATATATGTCGGTAGATTGCAGGAAAAAGTGATTAATAGGAATTGCTTATAAGTATTCGCTGAATAGAAGTCTCAAGTGCATATAGAAGTTATAATATATATATATATATATATATATATATATATATATATATATATATATATATATATATATATGCGACAGTATGTGTCTGTTTGTGAGAGAGATCGTGTGTGTATATTTATATATGCATATGCGAAAGTGTGTGTATATTCGGGGGAAAATCGGAAGGTAAAACAACTTAAACCTTCGGTGATTTTGAATAGATTGAGGTAAAATGTGGTCGAAGGATTCCGGTGCCTTTAAATTCCTCTTCAGTTAAATAAAAGAGTCCTTTTTCAAAAGTGTTATTTTCTTTCATTATAGATGCCAAAATGCGAAAAAAGGAAAAGAACAGAACAGCACTTAACGTTTTAACAGCATAGAAAATTTCGTTTCTCGTCTTTTGAGTAACTGCGAAAGTATATATATATATATATATATATAGTTCTCTCAAATGTTCCTATTGCTTCTTAACATGGACAAATTTTTGGCTTAGTGGATAAAAGGCGTTGGTTAGGTCCAGTGAAAGAAGGTAAGTTCAATACCTGGTTAAGGCAGTGGAGAACTTTCAGAGGGAAAATTAGCTGGAGATAACTGATAACTGACATCCATCAAACATGGCACGTGGAACTAGAACAGTCTACCCCAGTGATCAAAATAAAGGGTTCAGTTCGAAATTCCAACCACCTGAAGAAGGCCGGAGCGTACAACGGCCGGAACGTTGTGGCAAATATGGCGACAAAAATGAGGACAATAGTCCGACTAATGTAAATACTGTACATAATTCCTTATCTCAGAAATATAGACAGACTCAGGTTAGTTATTAATTTAAATAACGGGAATATGGCTTGGTATTTCTTTCAATGCTTATCACCACCAGTCTTATTATTTGTATAAATTATCTGCATATTACATAACGCTAAGTGAGATAGTTGTGCGTGACCGAAATTTGAACGACCTACTATCCTGTTGTTAGTGTAAACATGTTTGCCTCCTAGCAGTGCGCCATTTGTATAAAAAATATTCTGGTGAATTCAAGTCCAAGATGCAGATTACGGACTGTGAAATCGTATCACTGCTCTTTGTTTCTCCTTGGTATACTTTGATAGCGGAGGTGCCATGTTTATACTCTAACAGTAGCAAGAAAAGTGGCATGATCAAACTGAAATTTCGATCAAGTGACCACAATAGTAACAACTATAAGCAAGCATAAACAGAAGGCAGTGTTACAAAACTAAAGTTATGTTATTGCGAAAATGTGGATAATTTTTGAATTACCCGCGTAAATATATTAATAAAGAAAGACAAATTATATAATGTCTTCAATAGTGACAACGTCAGTAGAAGCTTTAACACAAAGATAAGCTTCGTTCACTGGATTTAAGCATTGAAAACAGTAGCAGCAACATTCATCAGCATGAAGTTTAGGTTCAAATTTTCAAGTTCTCCATATAGAGTTCTCCCAAGCAAATCACCTAGTGGCGTAAAGTTTTGTCTCATAGTAAATATGAGTTCACTCCTTGGAACAGACTGTGTATGGCCTCGGTTGAAATGGTATCACCAAAAAAAAAAATAATAAATAAATAAAAATGAGTAATTTAGAATGTAGAAACACATTCCCTGTAGTTTTTTGACGAATGACGAAAAATGACACGGTGTAAAATGTAACAACAAAAATGAGCATAATATTCCACTTATAAATAGCGTAAATTATTAATTTATCGTATTATACACGCTACTTAGGTAATTATTACATAGTTATCACTAAATATCTCACACTTTTGTGTATCTATTTGTCAGCGTAATACAGAAAAATTATATATTTTATCGATGTTTCTAGTCAACTTAGCAGGCGTGATGTTTGAATTCTATTTCAAGTGTGATGCTCTTAATTATCAAAGATAACGTCTCTAGTATATCAAATATATGACTCAAGACGATTCGCCTATCCATTTATTTAAATATAATTATCAATATAAATCCAGCCAGATCTGATGTAAATAGCATAGCCCTACTACATTCATCTAACCTTAGATGACAACCAGTCTAGAAGGAAAGAGAATAGTTCAAAACTGGGGATAAGTAAAAGTTACATTCCCATGGAAGCATGGCAGTTCAGAAATAATGTTGTGAAGGAATCTCCAGAAAGCCATGATTGTCTTCGTTCTAAATATACATGATATTTAGAAAGAATATAGGAAGATATCTTACAGAGAGTAAGGATAAGAAATGTTAATATTACAAATATTACATTCTAAATATTCACTTATTTTCCCCTCAATCTATACGAAAACATCATTTAGCAATTATCTGATATGAATGACTTGGGCCTTGAATTTGGCGAACATTTTACACAATTCTGACTTTCTGTAATATACATACTTTCTCCATATTAGAGAAGGTATACTTTGCAATATAACTTGTGCAATATTTTGCATTTAACTCAGATATAGGATTTGATTGGATTGGATCAGGTGTTTTCATATTAAAATGAAAATCATGTAGGATGTCATTCGTAGTTAGTCGGTATAGTACATAAATGTAATCTTGTCGCCAATGGAATTATATGTAGAAGCCACGCCAATATAATTGATGTTCGTGTTTATAAATTATTCCCAATGGGCAATGTGTCTATTTCTACGAAGAAAGTAAGTGGGAAGATTTTACGTGAGATAAGTTATTTTAAAAGTTACTAGGTGATATTTGACAAAATAAGGTGTGCCGTTTCAGTTTAGCTGGTAGGTTTATTTTTATAATCATATGTATCTTAACAGCCATAGGAGGAAAATCTGGAAAAAGAATTGAGGAAAGAATTGATAAAATTGACAATAATTAACAACGACTCTGCAAATTTGGTGTTTTAGATGCTAAAAGTACAACAAATAAATTCCATGAGTGGATATTGTTAAAATATATTGGTCCATTATTCTTAATAATATTTAATGTGTCTTTTTTCTGCCAAGGATTCCCATTTAAAACTAACTTTTTTTTTGTTATTTACTGTCCAATACCTACGGTCCAGGTCCTACTAGATAGGTTTAAGTTTTATTTCATATTTTACTGTTAATTTACACCAAATAAAATGGACGAAAGTAATCAAAGGAAAAGGCTTAGTGTCAATACATTGTTGATGCTAAATAGGTTGTATTGTATGAAGGGGAGATAACAAGAAATAATGATAAATAATCATTGATTTATAGAAGTCAATAGCGAAATGTTCAGGTAAACATCTATTCGGGAGACTGATCGACAAGTAAAGGGTTGATATTTAAAGGTATTATGAATGAGTAGAAAAGACATTTATGCGTAAAAAATGGTGAAGAACTGAACAGTGACAAGTGGCAGATGTATTGTGGACAGATGATTCTTTTGTTAGAAAATATATGTTATAAGAAAACAAGGAGAATGAATGAAAGAAGAATATGATGTTCGAAAGCTCACTATGTTGGTTGGGTCTATTATGGTTTGATGATGTTTTGGGGGTAAGAATCGTGATGTGATTCAAGTCAAGCGAATTCTGACAAGAGAACAATATCATTCCAATTTGCAAAGATATGCTACACCATCTACTTTAAGCATAATTACAAAAATCACATTTTATTCTAAACTATGTCAAAATTACTTCGAGTCAGGAAAATGAATACATTTCTTTTTAAATTATGACATGTCCGCCTTAAACACCTGGCTTCCTGAATTATTATGTGTTGGAATGGATAGGATTTCGAAGAGAATACACAAAGAGTTTAAGAGAGTTCTAGGACTTCTAGAAGTATCTTTGGGAATATCTTCCATCTATTTTTTTTTAAAAAGCCTGTGGAACGAATGCCAAGAATTTTAAAATCAGGTGGTTTTATTTACGAAAATAGAATATGCTGCTGTTTTATGATAAATGTTTTTAGATAACTGTTCATTATAAAATAAATCAAAATAAACTGCAATTACATAAAAAATACAAAAAATATCTCTTTTTAACATTTTTTTTAACTAATGGATTGTGGTCACATAATTTCACCAGCAGTATATATATATATATATATATATATATATATATATATATATATTTTTTTTAACCTTCTATTTCGGAGGAACTATTACTTAATAGCCTCAATTTCGCCAAAGGATTTACCAAAATAACGGATATTGATCTGGACATTATTTTAGCGTCTAGAAGATCAATACTTGCATACAATGACGCTACTTGGGTAAAAAAGAATAATGGTAATTTCGATGTACCTATGGGTGCCTTTGATTCTGCCCAAATTGCAGATCTGGTGGGCATATATATTCTTGACAGAATAGTTGACCTTAACCAAGTCGGAATTTATAGAGATGACGGCTTAATCATTGTCCCAAATAGCAATGGTCCTTTAACTTCCAGCTTACATAAGGAAGATTTTTAGGGCCTTCAATTACTTAGACTTTAAAATTGAAATATCTTCCAACCTGAAAATAGTCAACTTTTAGATATTACACTCAATCTATCGAATAATACCTTTAAACCCTTCCATAAAGTTGATCAAACACCCCTATACATCAACGTCCACTCTAACCACCCTAAACATGTGATAGATCACATCCCCAAAACTGTGAATACGAGAATAAATAAGCTATCTTCTAGCCAGAAAATATTTAATGATAATAAATTTATATACAATCAGGCCTTAAAAAATAGTGGTTTTAGACAAGAATTAAGCTTTAATGGTGAACTTGTAAATCAGAATAAGGGCAAAACTAAGAACAGGAAAAGGAAGGTAATATGGTTCAACCCACCATATTGCAGACTCTCTAACATTGATATAGGAAGTTTCTTTCTGAAATTAATTGATAAACATTTCCACAGTAAGCATCCACTACGTAAAATTTTCAATAGGAAAACTCTAAAAATTAGTTACTCATGCGTTAGAAATATAGAGAAAATCATATCTTCCCATAATTGCAGAATACTTAGAAACTACCACGGTAATGGAACTCAATCTAGTAACCCTACCTGCAATTGTAGGAATAAAGACCATTGTCCAATCGGGGGTAAATGCAAATCTGAAAATGCAGTATACGAGGCAACTATCTTTCCCGAGGGAAATATAAACGAGAAAAAAGATACATAGGTATATCCGCCGGTGATTGGAAGCAGCGTCTATACAACCATAGACGCTCATTTAGATATAGATGCCTCAGTAGACAGACTTCCTTATCCAAACACTACTGGGAACTGGTGGATACAGGATTAAACCCAATTTTGAAATGGAGATTCCTATCTAGAGCCAGAACACCTAATAACTTCCGCGATCGGTGTGATCTATGCATGGCGGAAAAAATCTTCATTATCAAAGATAAAAATCGAGATGAGCTGCTGAATCTTCGGAATGAGGTATTCTCTAAATGTAGACATAAGAAAGGTTTCAAAACTTGAACACCGTTGTGTAACATGTTGTCACTTATGTCGGCTCCATTTCGGTCCTATAACATCGGGCATGACATTTTAATTGTATGACTATTATGTTTATCTCTAAATGTACCTTTGTGCACGTTTATGTGATGCGCTATGTATTTATATATATATGTTTGTGTATGTGTGTGCATGTATGTATATGTATGTATATATGTGTGTATGTGCATGTATGTGTATGTATATATATATATATATATATATATATATATATATATATATAAAAAATATATTTTTTTTTTTCACACGCGCAAATATTTGAATCGTCACTTATTTAGATTTTAACTTTTTATATATATGTACATATGTGTATATCTCTGTGTGTATTTATATGTATGTATGTGTATGTGTATGTGTGTGTATATGTGTGTATATTTGTATGTATATGTATGTATGTGTATATATGTGTGTATGTATGTAAGTGTATATATGTACGTATGGAAGTGTTTATGTTATGTATGTATATGTATAGGTGTGTATGTACTTATGTGTATACATGTTTATGTGTGTGTATGCATGTGTGTGTATGTGTATATATACATGTGTAAGGGTGTATGTATTTGCATGTGTATATATATACATGTATAAGGGTGTGTATGTATTTGCATGTGTATATATATATACATATGTAAGGGTGTGTGTATGTTTTGCATGTGTATGTGTATGTGTATATGTGTGTATGTGTGTGTATATGTATGTATGTGTGTATATATGTATGTATGTGTGTATATGTATGTGTGTATGTGTATGTGCGTGGATGTATGGGTATATGTGTGTATATATATATATATGTATGTATATGTATATATGTATGTATAGGTATATATATATATGTATGTGTGTATGTATGTATATGTATATGTATAAGTATGTATGTATGTATGAATGTATACATGGGGCATATGTATGCGTGTATATGTATGTGAAAAGTGTGTGTATATGAATATAGATGAATATGTGTATGTGGATATGTGAATATATTTTAGGTTTTTATATATATATATATATGTATGTATGTTTGTGTATGTGTATGTATATATATATATATATATGTGTGTATATATATATATATATATATATATATATATGTATGTATATGTATATATATGTGTGTATGTGTGTATGTATGTGCATGTACACGTATGTCTGGGTGTGTGTGTGTGTACATGCCTAAGTGTATGTACCTACTTGTATATGTTTTTTTTTTTGTGTATTAGTATGTGTTTTTGAACATAGAAATATTTGGTCCTTGCGAAATGAGACAATCGTAAAATTCATCTTCATATATTTATATTTGAATTTAAATTTTAAGTAAACACAATTTTATTTTCCTTCGTCCCATCCCTCTCCCCAACCCTTTTTTTTTTTTTTTTTTTTCCCCTTCCTATCCGAATTGTCTGTGGTGTGTATATGTCACCACGAAATGTATCTTTATGTATTAGACATCCGTCGACTTTCTTTCTCTCCTCTTTTTAAATCCACCCCACCCACATCTCCAAAAAATTCTCTCTGTCACTCATCCTCATACTTACACTTTCTCTAAATTCTGTTTTGATTTCCGGAGTTGTTTTTTTCTGTTTTCATTTTGAATTTGTAGGTCTGATGATTTGGATCGTATTTACGATTCCAATGGAATAAATTATGACCATGGAATATTAGTGTTTAAGCCTTTTTATTATATCCTTACTCTGTCTTAGACATTGAGTTCTACCTGGATCCTTCCTCTTGGAAAAAAAAAAAAAAATTTCTGAAAATATACATGTATGGGAATTTTTTAGATATATTTTCATATGTATGTATATTTTCCACTAATATTATCTATATATATATATATATATATATATATATATATATATATATATATATATATAAATATATATATATATATATATATATATATATATATATATATATATATATATATATATAGTTAAGTTATGAAGAATTTGGTAAACCGAATTGGTAAATCCAAGGAGGATGAAATATACTCAATATACCACATAAATAGGTCAAGGTTAGGTCACTCCTCCTACCCCAATTTAAGGATTATTTAAGGGAGATGTAAATTTAACCCTCACTATATTGTGTATTGTCTCTTTAACCGCCACCTTCACCCTCCCTGTTTAATTACAAAAATTACACTATCCATCAATTTCTAATCACATTTGTCCTCTCATTTCATTTTTGGAAGTGTTACCTGATGATCCAAAATCCTTTAAAAAGGATTTTGGTGAAATAAATTATTGTAAAGGTACCTTAAAGTGTCTGTTGTTCATTAAATATATATATATATATATATATATATATATATATATATATATATATATATATATATATATATATATATATGAATAGGTAACTACACTCGTCTCGAAAAACCTTCGATTTCTTGATTTGCTAATTAATAAATAGGAAAAAAGGGTTTCAAAAAAAGAAAGAGCTAGGAACATGAACGTCTGTCGAAAATAATCGTACAGCATACAGGTCAAAAACCTAAAGAAAAAAAACCCTATAGGAGTAATCAACTAACTAAAAAAGCTCTCTACGTTTTCTCTCTCTCTCTCTCTCTCTCTCTCTCTCTCTCTCTCTATGTATATATATATATATATATATATATATATATATATATATATATATATATATATATATATAAATGCTTGTAAGTTTTAAGTTGGTTTGTGATCAGAATTATTCTTTTAAATTCGTCTGCAAACGTTATATTCTTAGTTTCAATATCTACTATTTAAGGGACTAACATACAATATAAATGTATCCAATGTGATAACAAACTAAATAAGATCACTGGTTCCATTATTTATCGTGTCTCTGAATTATTCCATTATACATACATATATATACATACACACACACACACACACACACACACACACACACACACACACACATATATATATATATATATATATATATATATATATATATATGTATGTATTACTGCACTAAAAGAAGATAATAATAAGTGAAAACTCGTGAAACTATAATAATTTATCTTTACCAATTTTAGTTAACAATGTATTTATTGACAGAGTTATTTAAATTTGATTTAATATGCAATTACTGATTCGCTTAATTTGTTAGTCAACGTTGCATTATTATATTTTAAACATTTTTCAGATTAATTACTTGATTTGAAATTCACTTTGAGGATTTTCCTTCACAGAAAATTAAATGTATTCCTCTTCGAAAATTGCAATTGGGAAATATTTGAATATCTCTATGAAAAATAATTTGCGTGTAATTTCCTCTATTTAATGAGTGGACATAAAAAATACCCGTCACATATTTAGCAGGTGGTTTAGAAATAAGAATCTATGTTCATAAATTTGTGAACACACGTTATGTTTTCTGGATAAAACCATAACCAAAAGGAAATAATAATTTCTTGTTTTTAATCATCAGGATCCGGATAATTACAAAACAATAACTTGGTTATGTCTTTTTATGCTATGGTATTTGCTAATTTATACGGATTACAATAAATACTATTTGACTGACTATCCGCACCTATAGATCCATAAGTTAGATTTTAAAATTAACAATATAAATTTGATTCCCCTTGTGAAAATTATATTCTAGTTAATAAAAATTATTTTAATTCAGCTGCCAAATCTTGCACCTCAATGTAAATATCGATACACTTTCACAAGTGCTACTGTTTATTTTTGTTTATTTTGAAGGAAAGGCTATTTCTGCTTTCTATTAAAAAAATACGTTATTTATATGAATTTCTTGTTGTACATAATACGTGTATTTTTTTTTCTTCAAAGATATTTCTCTAGATTTCCATATATTGGACTACCTTGATATTATTTTTATCCATCAAACGGGAAATATACAGGCTACTACACATAGAAAATCTTATAATCATAAGAAAATAGTGTTATTTTTTTTCAATGAGGGTATTTGATACGTTATATAAACCTTCAAGAAAGCCTGTATTTAGACCTTCGATGTTTATTACTAAAACAGTGATCAAATTAAACTGAGGCATCGCCTGAATGTGGATTAATAATTCGTTGTTTGCATATATATTGACAGAAATTAAACATAGTAATGATTCTATCCTGGGTCTATGAAATCATTGGCGATTTTTTTCGAAGATGTGAATGATATGAAAGTATTACATGAGAAGAAACAAATAATAAATTGGAGATAACAAAATGGGTAAAAATAACGTATGTAGTAAACCTTCCCATCGAAGCTACCTAATGATTTTCGCCATTGTAATTTTAACATCATCGATAGCGTTCTCCATAAAAAAATATATACTGGTCAAAGTCTTTAGAACAGAATAGTCTTTTATCTTCTGTTATACCATTCTACAAGGTAACAAATCAATGTGGCGTGCTGTAAGAAAATTTCTTCCAGTTTATAATAAGTCTTAACACGAAAACTCTTTTGTATTCTTTCAGATGAAGAGAACAATTTGATTTCCTTTGTAGATATCGTTTAGGTTGAGATATTGACAAATTTAATTCATCTTCCGGGAATGATCCTTTGGTAGGAGATATATCGGTTTCCTCTACCTCACTTACAAATATGTCTGCTTGCGCGATATGAGAGCTCTGAAGATTAATACAAAGAGATGGAGGAGATGAAGAATCTGACCGCCAAAGATGTCGCAGTGTGCTCTGGAAACAACTCAGGCTGCGGGAAGTGAGGCTTCAGAACTTAACCGAGAAAAAGAAAGCAGACCGGAAAGTTACCACTTTGTAGATAACCCCGTGACTAGCCAGAGTCAACACTGTTACAGAACATTGACACGAGTTGACATCAGGGCACATCAGTTATAGTTGACATCGACTGACGGAGATCTATTACTAATTCATTTATCCATTAGTTTCTTTGCATTAATTTTTTTCGTAATCAACATATCTAATTTGGCTAGTGATGAACTTACCTAAACATGATCTATTCTCTGTATTCAAGCTAATAGAGAACAGAAATGATTTCATAACTTATTTTAAGCGGAGCGCGTTGAATGCCGTTAACGTATAAAGACCAATTCTACATTATCATAATTAATACTCAGAGTCTTCAACCTTTTCTTCATATCCTTTACATATGGTTTTAGTGCTATTCTATGCTTATTAATGTATAACAGTTTGAAACGTATTAGATATCATCGAGAATAAACCATATTTCCGTTGAAACTTTCATTCAAGCGAGGCATATAAATTTTATTAACTTGTTCACTTCCAGTTCCTTTCATACGAACGCGAGTGTTTCCCAAGATCCTACACTGTTTCTGATTGCCATCAATGATCTTCCTGATTTCATGAGGTCCTAAAAAAGCATCTATGCAGACGATATATATTTACTCCTGACTCAATAACAAATATGGGAATGCTGGCAAAGCTAACCTAGCTCTTAGTCTCGAAAGAAACTTCCTTTTATTGGTTAACTGCGACATGAAATAAGTTGAAAATTGTAATGCCTCTAAAACGAAATTGCTCCCATTTAACCACCATAGATAAATTTCCCTACTCCCTATCATTATGTTTGATACTCGACTTCAAGTGGGCGTTTCACTGCGCTATCTGGTCCACACGTTTTTCACAGAATTGAGGTGAATCAACTACATTGAACAAATAGTTGCATCTACCCCAAGGAAAGTTGGTTCTCTGTGTCGTACCAGAAGGTTTTCCTTATTTTAATCAATCACACACATATAAAAAGCTACCATACGCTAATGTTGTCATATAGGGTATGGTGTCCCTGCTGTTTCTTTGCGAGTACCTCGATAAAATGCAAAGAAAGATTTGCAATATAGTCCTTTCTGACTTGTGGTTTCTTCTACAGTCACTTTCTCACAGGCTTGATGCGACTTCCCTCAGTCTTTGTTTTCATCTATTTTCATGGCAACTATTCTGACTAGCTATTTTTCCTTGTGCTTGACTTCATGAATTTAAGCGTGCTACTGGGTTGGTATCTAGGTCCCACACTTTTATTGTCGAAACAGTTAAATGTAACAGCCACTCTTACTTCAACAGCTTCTTCTCTCGCACTTCCCAACGATGGAACACTTTTCTTCTTACTTGGTTCTCTGATAACTACAGTCTACAAAAAATTTAAATGCAACGTCAATTGTCATTTTCCGAAGTTTTGACCCCAATTCTTGTTTTTATCCTTTCCGCATTTATCCAATATCCTGTCTTTTCTTTTACTTCCCGAACAGTAGAGATTAGTCCATCATATTCAGAACATAACGTAAGTGTTAAACAATTGTATGATGTTTGTCTACATTTGTTTCAAAATTGCTATTTGCGTAAATGTATAATGGACAGGTGGCCGAGTGTTTAGAAAGTTCACTTTCCGAACAAAAGACCCTGGTTCGAATCTCACCATTGTCGATTTTCACGGAAGGTGACTTATTGATGTTATCGAACTCGGGATACGATTGCAGCGTTCGGCACATTGGAAAAGTGCTAGAAAATCATATCACGAGTTGAGCAACGCCTTGTGATTGAAATCGGGTTTACGGAACTTTTGGGAAGGGTAGGTGGTCGTTCTAGCACGGAGTCGCAATCATCGTGACCGAGATTTTGAGTCAACTGGCCTTGTTCAGAACGTTTATCAAACAAGATAATACACTTACTGCCAGAAACTGTAACTATGATCCGCTCAATATAGTTGCACAGTTGTTCTCTGTGGGTGTTGGACAAACACAGATCTGCCTCAACAGACGTCTGCAACAAGGATTTGCAAGCCGTCTTACTAGATAGGTATAATCGGATACGAGTGGCTAGCCATTACTTTCGTAGACTTATAGGCGAGTTTATAAAATATTTTTGTATATATTCCACATCAAAAGAAATAGATCAAACATTCAACAGATATGAAGCAAACGTATACCGAATATAAATATTTTGTGCCTGCCAGTGTTAATGAAGAGAAATGATGCGAAATCACGCGGGAAATGATGAGATAAGTAATAACGAGAAGTGGGTGAATGACGACCGCCTTACACGGCTTTCCGTTTTATTAGATTTATCTGTCTTAATCATGAGAACATTAAGGTGTAAGAAGGAGGCCATGGAAAATACAGCAAAGTTCAGATGATATGAAGTTTTCAGTTATTAAGAAAAAGTAAAAAAGAAAAAAAAATATCTCACGTGATTTAACAGGTTATTTGCAACTAGATTATTTCCGGTAAGATTCCTTAACAGCATCGTTAATCATATCGAGAAGAAGAATTCCAAACAAATATTTCGAACATTATATCCTGACAAACATCAGTGTTATACTTTTAATTAGACATCTTCCTCAGAACTGTTGCATTGTGGAACAGACTACGAAGAGAATGCTTCCTTCATCACTATAATCTTAATCACTTCAATTTAGTGTCATATTTTTTAATCAGAACTCAGTATCCACATATACACCACTGACTCATATCTATTACGCAATTATAACAACCTTATTTAGTAATCTTTCAACTTGAATTGCCTCGCTTTAGTTGAACAATAATAAATAAAATTAAGAATATGTGTGGAAATTGACGTGGCTCTGGATATATTAAGAAATGCATAGATAAATAGATAGATCAACGTGAAACAAACCTTAGGTTATTTCATTTGCCACATTTGCACGGAATCTCCGAGCCCACGTGCACAGAAAGCCAGTCTACTATTTTTTTTTGTCCGTATTAACCTTTCGGTTCTACCAAGGATATATAGCAGGAACACCGGGCCAGATTTATCAGAAAGTTCCTAAGCATGGACTAATGGTAGAATTATAGATATGTAAGATATAATCTGGAGAGAAAAACTCTCTAGCACCGCACAGTGACCACACAGTTAGGTGACATTGCAATTGGTTCAGTACAGTCTTTTCATTTCATGTCAACCGGGATAGTTAGCCCAAGATGGCAGAGGGAACCACTCAACTGGAGTTGAGCATCAACCAAGCTGATGGAAAGGAATCGGACTTGAAAAGCCGTTTTAATACACGAAGGTGAGACAAGATGTCATTATAACGGTTTCCCATTTTTGTCCAGATTCTACATTCTAACACACATCCAGTTTCTTACAACAGTCCATCTTTTTTGGAATAACTTCTATTGTCACAATGCGGGATGATCATACTTATTATAAAACCCAGGTTGTGTGTGTGTGTCTGTACGTTTATATATTGGATCGGATATCCTACATTTTTCAACCGATTTCAACAAAACTTCACAGGACTACGTAAAATTGTCTTGCGATGGTTCTGACAGCGCCAAAAATTGGAAAAACACAATTGTTTTTGCGCGAAATCAATTTGAAAACACGATTAAGACGGATCGCGAGAATGAAAGGGGGACAACTCATATCGAGTTATACTTATTATAAAACCCAGATTGTTTGTGTGTGTGTGTGTGTGTTCGTTTATATATGGGGTCGGATTTCCTACATTTTTCAACCGATTTCAACAAAACTTCACTTTTTTTTTGGCAGGTAGTGTTTCTTATTGTCGGTGCACACTTTTTTCTTTATTTTTACATTCAGAATGCTTTAAAAATTCCATTTACAAGACAATTGTTTATAATAAAATTCTGTTCAATCGGTAGACTCATAACGATTGAAAACAATGTTTTTGTCTGAGTTTGACCAATTCGTAAAAAAAACAAAAACAAAAAAAAACAAAACAAAAAAAAACTAATTAAGACATGCGTGCCCGTCAACCTTAAGCAATAATCTTTGTCAATTCTATTTTTCAGTCTTTATGATGGTCGATACTTGATCTATATCTTACTGTTACATCCCCGGGCAACGCCGGGCTCTACTGCTAGTTAATAATGAAAGTGTTGGGAAGAAAGACAAATGCATAAGGAAACTGAATGAAATCAGGTAGATTACATCGCCTGACATGTTAGAAAAAATTCTAACATTTTAGCATACCCAGAGATTAACGTTCTACACTGTACTTGATTCTTTAAATGATTTAAACGAAAATATTCAAGAAAATCAATTGTCTGTCCAATAAAACGTTCCACCTTTATTACCACTGTTTTATCTTTCAGGAATAATTGAGCTTGAATAACCTTGAATAAATGTCTTGAATATTCTTGACCTTGGAAAATTATTCGACTCTTGTCTAATTAATCAACTCCGATTTGTTATTTCATGATTGATTAATTGTTACTCCATCACGTGACTCTTCATTTAAAGGTTATTTTACGCCGCTCTCGTATACCTAAAAAAACTCACTGATTTTGAGCGTCGTTCCTTTCAAAGAAGTTGTCTTACTTCTTTCTGAACTCACCGCTTTTTACTGGGCATATGGTACTACAAAATATGCAAATATGAAAAAAAAGAACACCCCTTCATTGTCATAAATAAAATGTTTTTAATAAACGAATATACTTAATCTGAACAATTTAAGGTATTTTCATTGTATTTCCCATGATAAAGCACTATTTTCCATTTATAACTATATATTAAAAATGCTGATGGATTGGCGTTATTTTAACAACGAAGACTTCCCTGTAGAATAGTGATTTACAGCCTCAATCGGCTTAGATATTGGTGTTGCCATTTATCTAACACATAGTCTCTTTTTACAAGCTAGAGCTGCTAGTATCACACCAGTTTTGAATTCATATCTGTCCTTCTGTATCGTTCTGCTAGACTGATTACAATAAAAGCAAGATAGCCAAATCTCCCCTATTAAAACTCCTTCTTGGTGAAGGGAAGATAGAAGATTGATTTATAAAATTTCCAATTGTGTTTATGTCAACGAAATTAACTGGGCTGGAATTCGAACTCAGCACATCAATGCCATTATTGCAACAGATAACCTTAACGTTACGTACATATCCTTGATAAATATAAAGCATACTTCTTATTTCTTTGTTTTTTTTTATAAAATAATATTCAGATAATGATCATTATTTGTATGAAGAGATACGAATAAAAAAGTTGATTGCAATTTGCCGTGTAGACTCCTAGGGGAGAAATTCTAGGCAGAATTCCAGTAATGAAATTAGAAAAGATAAGAATATTCAACCAAATAATTTTACTGAATTGACTTTCTTCTGCGGAAATAAGGCATCTGTTTCTTTCATACGTTCATTACCTGCAATATACAAAGTGCGATGGTTAAAATGTCGCGATATTTTAGTTTTAATTTCGCGCATGCGCTTTGTTTGTTTTTGACTTCGTCAACTTCACAGTATACTAGCATCAGTTTGGCACCGTCTATGAGAAAACGAGCACCATGCAGCAATTCACGCCGCCAAACATTAGGAAACGACATGTTGTACTGCTTGGCAGCCGCGCAGAAAAATCCAATACGAACACTCCAGAGTGTTTTCGTGTCAATCTGAAGACAGTGCAGAGGACCTGGAAAGATTTGGATGAGTCTACTGGTGATTGCAAGAGTTTTTGGAAGGGTGCTAGGAATGGTGCGTTATGCCTACATTCCTCATCCCTCAGATTCAACACTTCCTTGAGTAGGTAGTGCTAACTTGTGACAAGAGGGGTACCTGCGGGAAGAACATATGCCTGGAAACAGAACTCTACTCCATCTCACACAAGCAGGAGAATCCAATCATGGCTGCCATACAATTTCTGCGACCACATCATCCCTTACATCTGACCGCCTAACTTCCCAAACAGCACGCCTTCTTGATTCTTATGTGTGTGGCGCAGCTGAACGAGAGACCAACAAAACTCTGTGTAACAGCAAAGATAAACTGATGGCAAGGATTATCGCAGCATTCACCAACTTGAACAAGTAAACCGTCCAGAAGAGTTGCATATTTCGAAGTCGTCTTTAAATCTTAGTTAAAGCCGATCGCGATTTTATGGAATAAATTTACAATTTAGTATTTCAAGATATTTCTGTGTAGTTTTGGTAAACATATCTATTAAAATGAGATGTAAATGTCATTTTTTTTAATTTTTGCTTTATTTAGACGACGGTTTATCCATCGCCCCATATTTGTTTAATTTCGAATCTTCTCCACAGTAAATGAGTATTTCTCTAATTTATTATCCAAATTCTAGAAGCTGAAATCTTATTGACTTGAAGAAAAAAAAATAAAATCGCCTTCTTCTCATTTTTTAATTAATATAGTATAACTGATCTGTTGTAGAGTATACCGTATTTAATTCATCCAAATATCTATAGAGTTCTTCCTAAAGTGAATAGTGATTTTCCAAGCGTAGTTTGATGTGGCACAAGGCCGAAAGCAGGGGGATTCCAATGAGGATCAAAATCAATATTTAGTCGTAACTGTTCTAGCGAGACAAGTTTGCTAATTATTACACCGCCTCGAAGAGCCTTAAGTGATTTTATAAACGTAGCTTAGATGTGAAACACTGACAAGAGTGTGAAGCACCCAGTGAGAACCTAACTCACTATTCAGTTGTAAATTTTTGAGCGAGACAAGCTTGCTAACCTTTAAACCACGCCGAGGTGCCTCCTTCCTTACATGAATATACTATCTCGTGAATAGTTTAAAACTGCCATGATATTTATATCCGACTATTATATTAAAACCAAATGATCATTGACATAAAGCTACAGCATACCAAAATACATATGATTCTCTAAGAAGAAAAAATCCATCTCTTGTGCACAGTCGCCATGGATTAAATACCACATCAGGCATAAAACATTAGCCTTTTGTTGCAAACAGGCTAAGTGACGAATAGAACATCTATAGAAAATATAAGGGAAAAAAAAACACTTCTTTAAATTTCCTAAGTCATGGCATTTCACAGATAATGAAGATACTACATGATTTTTTTTGTCCTGGCGTGACATGGAATTTAAAAATATATTTTCTTTTTATAATACTCTTGTATTTAGCTAAAACACGTCTCCACTGACTGGAAATAAATCTATTCAAAATATGCAATCCGTATAATCACAAAGATTATATATAAAAAATAAATCGGATTAAAATTCTGCTAATGACTAGTTCTCAGCCAATGGATTTAGTAATCTATCATTTCATTTTTACTTTATAAATTATAAATTAAAATTAATTTGCAGACAGAACAAAATAACGTTCGTCTTAGAAATCATCAAATACTGTTCAGACAACACCACGTTTTCATATTTATATTAAATCGCTTGTTTTATCAGACAATTGAATATCGTAATGAGGATATCTACATTTGTGATATATTATTTCTTTGCTGCATCATCTATGAGAGAAAACATGAAGATTTATAGGCTCGTCGTATTTTCATTCTTTTGCACTTGACGAATTCATATTTTTTCATAAACAATAAGAATGGTGATTAAAATGCCAAAATCGTGTTAATGTATCGTGCCAGTGATAAAAAAAAAACTGCATTGTCTGAGATGAAAAAAACAATAATATTCTCTATTTAAATCTAGATGGTCTTTTAAGAAAACATTATTTTTATTTCTTCAATATAAAAAAATATTTAATATGAATTAAAAAAAAACAAAAATAAATAGCTACTGCAATATAAAAAAAAATATGTACATATATATGTTAGAAATATTTTTGTTAAATCCATAAGCAAATATTTTGGGGGGCTTACGGCTAAAACATGTTGAAACATTGGTCCCTGCACTTTCACTGAAGTTAAACAACGTCGGACCTGGTCAGCCGGAAGATGGGCGATAGTTCGGGAATACAAGGTGATGTAAGTCTGAGTGTGCGATGAAATGGATAGCGACTCTGAAAGATTAATCGGGAGCCCAGTTCTAATTTCAGTTGCGTTAGTTATATTCACTTATGGGCAACTACCATTGGGAAGGGTATGAATCCAGATATCCCCCCAGCTGTGGGTTAATTAGTAAGACGTTTATCCTCGAAAATATTTTTAAACTGTACCCTACAAAAAAATTGGCACACATTAAAATTATTTTGGACTGTAAATAACCTTCAAAATGATGATAAATCGTAGTAAACGAATGAAAAATAGATCTTATATGAATCAATTTAAATATAAATGTAATTAAAACAAAAATATTAAAATGAAATAAAATATAATTAAAATAAGTATGATTTAATATAGAACCTAGCTATGCGAATAAGTTACTTACCGTATTAAATCTTTAATCCCTGGGTACATGAACAATTTTAACACTTCTGCCTCAAGTGCTGAGTCAAAATTTGCAAATAATTTCGATGTAATGTTTCACAGTAGATATAAAAATAGTTACAAGTGTTTGACAACCGTCAATTTAATTATATTCTATGTCACTTTATTTTAATCTTTTTATTTTGATTACATTTATTTTTAAATTGATTCATATCTGATCTATTTTTATTCATTTCCTACGATTTATCTTGTTTTTGCAGGTTATTTACAGTCCAAAATATTTTAAAATGTGCGTATTTTTTAAGGGTAGAGTTTAATAATAGTTTCGAGGATAATTGTCTTACTAATTAATCCACAGCTGGGAGGATAGCTGGATACATAACCTTCCCAATAGTAGTTGCCTATAAGTGAATATAACTAACGCAACGGAAATTAGAAGTGGGCTCCCCGATTAACCTTTCCGAGCCGTTATCCATTTCATCGCACACTCAGACTTACAACACCTTGCCGAACGTTCGCCGATCTTCCTGCTGACAAGGCACGACCTTGCTTAACTTCATTGAATGTGCAGGAATCGGTGTTTCAACATGTTGTAAAAAGCTGTAAGCCCCAAAAAAATATTATGCTTATATATTTAGCAAAATATATATATATATATATATATATATATATATATATATATATATATATATATATATATATATATATATGATATTTATTTTTGCTTATTTTTTTGCTTGTTTTTTCTTCTTTTATTAATAATAAATATTTTTTTTTTATTGAGGTAAAAAATGTTTTCTGACAAGACCATCCAGATTTAAAAATAGAATATTATTGCTTTTTCATCTCAGCCAATGCAGTTTTCTCTTTTTTTTTGTCACTGGCACGAAACATTAACACGATTTCGGCATTTCCATCCCCATTCTTATTGTTTATGAAAAAAATATAATTTTGTCGAGTGCAAAAGAATGAAAATACGACTATCCTATAAAGCTTCATGATCTGTTATTTAATCCATATAAGGGGAGAGATGACAATAATTTGACCCAGCCACAAGTAACTCTGGCTAAATTGAGTGTCGATTGACACGCGTCACATCCATTAGAACTTCTTGTTAATAATTAAACAAATAGATATCAAGTTATATTACTTATTTAGTTTCCTGGCAACGGGAATGAGAAAATGTATATTTTTATCCCAACCAAAATGATAATCGCGTTAAGACTAAATTATGTGTTCTGTTACTTCGTTTCAAACGTAACAACGGAGTGATAAAGAAATCTGAGCTCCTGCTAGCAAAAATACTTGAAACACACAAAGACCATTGTGCGCCTGAGATTCATAGTCTTACGAGTCACACAGCATATTATGTTTTGGTGATCGAAGCACACTACTGTAATGATGATTCTTAAATTGTATCCCTACTATTTCTATTAAATAGGGAACATCTTCATGGATACCTGATTCCAATGATTTAGCTATCAGCAAATTTTACGCGTATCATCCTAATACACAGTTTAACGAAATACTGAAATTAGAAAATGGCAGCCAATTAACTTCATGTTTTGTGTTCTTGTATCATATCCAGGATACTTCTATTCTATACCATATCAGACAAATATTCTCATTTTTATTGTTTTTATCACTACGTGGTGGCTGACGGATTGTTCCTCTTGCCCATAAATTATTCAGTAGGAATATAATAAATTCCTCAATAATCCGAAATTTATATTTCTACAGAAGATAGGATGTTTATGTATGAACTAAATTTATTATTGCATGTTAGAAATAATTTTTTTTTTTAACTTTATAATTTATAAATTGTACCTAATGCTAACATGAAACAACTGAAATAAATAAACAACCTTTTCCCAACCGTCAATTTCGGCCATTGACAGGTATCAAAATCTTTTTTGCTGCTTTATTGGTGAAGAATAACGTTCCATCCTACAACGTCTTTGCGGGAGATGAAGCGTTTTTAGTTTGTCGCATCTCTATCTCTATTGACTTTCCAGGTATTCCTGATACCTATAATGTTATCGGTCCAACTGTCCAGACAATAACAGCTTGGACCCACTAGATCAAGTACCCTGAGCAGACTTATCTTCATTCACATCATATTCCATATGTGATTATGATGTTCCAGATTCTTCCGAAACAGTGTTCCATATTGTAACGGAGGGTGCTTCTCCAATCTTAATGACTCAATCTCGGCTTAACCGATATCTGTCCTGCATAACATCCTTAATTGGATCATTGCCACTTCCCTGTACGTTAGTAAAACAAACACATTTATTGATTCTGTGGCTTTTGGGTATTTTAATTAGCTGAACCATAGTAAAAAAATCATTTGTAGTAATTAACACAGGGATATTTTCTTATTGGCGGCGAATGTATTTTTGGTCGCCTAAAGAAATATCGCATTCTTATGAAAGAAAGAGGAATTTTGTGTAACCGATGAATATATGAAGCAATGTTTAATTTTATATCATCGAATATATTCTAACTATACTGGTCAAAGATTCCTGGAGTATTATATAAAATACACACTGAAGGTTTAAAATCGGGAAGTTCCAAAGATATTAAGAGCAATAATAGGTGAGAAAACTAACATGAATGATATCAGATGAATGCAAAATTTCCTTCCTGTTTGTCATTGTTACTATAGAGAATGCTATTTTTTTCCACGCCCATATTTTATTCGTCTGCGATTGGCTAATAAATCAATACTGCCTTTCTATAGGAGAACTTAGCCATCGTAGTCGTTGCTTTGAATTTTTCGGTTTTGAACTTGCTTACTTGTTTCGCTAGTACAAATTTAGCGATTGGTCAAATTTTAACCAATCACATATTTTACTGCAAAATCAACTTTTCCAGCGGTTTTGCTGGGAGCATATCTGTAGTTTTAAAAGAAGCGACTTTTTCATAAGCCACCAGTAGAGTCCACTAAATTTCGCCTGTCAACACAAACCTTTGACTTTATTCACAACATTTCAAACGCACACACAGACAAAGGATTTTGTAATACATATATACATATCTCTCTGTGACTCAGCCAAGTTCAGTCAACAAGGACTCTGTGGATTTCTCTAACACAACACATTTTCTGATCAATTGTATTCTTGTGTTATCTATTCTAACAGCAGACTTGTTCTAACATTGATTCCTGATCATTTCTCTCTAAAGAGAACAATTTTTCGAACAATCAATTAAAATTAAAATACGGTAAATGAAAGCAACTTTTCCTTTAATCTATATATTGAATACAAATTATTGCATATTTTGTTCTTGTATGTTATTTTAATATATACTTGTTGATTCACATTTGAAGTTTCGTTGTTTTCTTGAATCATTAATAATAAAAAAGATATTTGCGTTCAAGAACATGCTCATAACATTACTATAAAATGAATGCTTTGTTCAATATACATACATTTAATTGTTTGGTTGCGAGACAGGTATTGCTGAATGTTGAAGTTTTGTCCACAAATGATTGCCTTAAAGATGGGGTAAGAAAATATAATTCTCTATGAAATTCTAAAAGCGATAAGCGTTGGAACTGTGACAAAATCATTCAGAACATTTATTTGTATCATGCTCCAGCTCTTCCGACGTTTGAACAGATATTGTCAGCGTGATTTTATTATAAACGACCAACCACGCCCCCGCCTAAATTTCGACATCTAAGGAAAAGATGCGCTTGGCTTCATCAACAATAAGCCAACGATTTCGACGGAAGGGATTCCTAAGAATATGAAGATCGATGTCTCAATTGGCTTTCGCCATTTGAATAGACTTGCGTTCAAGAAAAACGGACAATGTTGGCAAATCGGAAAAGGTCATTTTATACCAAGACAACACAGGAACACATGTCGCAAAACAGATCAGGCAGAAGCTTAAAGATTTTAAATATGTAACACTCCAGCATCCACCATCTTCTCCTGGCTTGGCGCCTTCGAATAATCAATGTTCTGGTCTCAACAGAACAAGTTAAATGACAAAAAAAAATGGAAAATATAGAGGCAGTCGAAAACTATCACACAAACGCCTTCCAAACAAAAACAGGATGTTTCCACAAAAATAGCAACAACTATTTGATGAAAAATGCGAGATTTACCGTATTTTAATTTTAATGATACTGAATTCTATGTCATGAACTAATATATATATCTTTGTGTGTGTGTGTGTGTGTTTTGTGTGTGTGTGTGTGCGTGCGTGCGTTTACAAAATTCTGTGTTTCAATTTTTGATCGGGCGCAAACATTTGAAAATATGTAATAACTTTTATTTACCGCCGACGTGGATCATTTCATGTCTAAATTACTGAGACAATTTCAACTGAAACCAGTACATTTATCAGAATAAAAGAAACATAAATATATGTAATAAGTCAAGCAATTTAAACGAATACTATTACTTGGCTTTTCTCATTCGACTTTTATAATTGGTGATAAAGTATTCGCAATTCATTTACCCACACCAACTTAGCAGGATGAAACAAATTTTCTTTGATGGCTTCCTTCTTGATCTTGCATTGCATTTCTGAAGTCCTGCTACAATTTTCTTGGACCTGCTAGTCGAATAAATATCTTTAAAAATTTATCAGTGAAACGAATTCTCGTTCTAATACGAGAAATGGCGTAAAGAAGCCTCAAAACTATTTTCCGTCGCTGAAACCTTGCCTAATCAATTTTGTATGCTGAGTTTCACTCAATACAAGGCGTGGGACCCACTTCGTTTTCAAATCTGTGAACATTTAATGACATATACAAATACACCCGCAATAATAAATACGCGTATGCGTATATATATTTCAGTATTTTAGTTGCTTTCATTGAATGGGTAATGCCTGTATGAGTTTTAATGCTCTGTCACAGTACCGTTCACCGAAGTGTCAAATGAAATAACGTCTGTGTTGATTAACTTAAAGTTCCCTTTTATGAGGAAAATCGATCAGAGTTCCATTAGAAGCGTTTCATTTCTTTATTTATTTGTTTTCTTTAATTCCAATATACTTAGTTTTTATTTTCATTTTCTTTGGATCCTGGTCGTCTTTAAACAGATATTGCGCGCCATCTTTTTTCCGCACACTTATAGGAACCCAAGGGACCTAGAAGTGGTGTAATGGTTAACAATCTTGTCTTACTAGAACAGTTAGGATTGAGTAGTGAATTCAAACCACATTTTGTGCCTTACACTTTCAGCCTTGTAACCTATCTCAGCTACGCTTAGAAAATCACCTTATTTATAAGCACCGGCAGTTCGTTCAGGTTGCTTTGAATTAAATGGCGAAAGTCGACAAAACTTCAAGTTATCTTAATTTAAATGAGTACAGAGGCTTTATTTTCTATAAATTTACTTTTTTTTTCCTTCGTTTAATGTAAAGAGATTCATTTGTTTTATTTTGCAGTCACTGATGCTTTCTATAAGTAATCTGAAGGGTTAATATATGTTAGCTTTATTTTTCTTTGCAACGAATATTACAATCTGTTTCTTTCGGGGTGGGCAGCATAATTGTTTAAGTGTGAATTTGAGAGTAATAAGCAAGTGCATCACTACCGCTGAGTATTACAATAGATATTTTAAACATATCACTTCCTAAATGAACGACTGAGCTGACATGATTATTTTGTTTGTTGATAATGTCATTCTTAAACACGCATGCATATTTTGTATTTTCTTTCCGTTAATAGGTGTGACTATTTAACCGAGTAAATCGAAGAAAATATGCACCCTTTGTTCATCGATTCATATATTTTATATTCAATAGATATAGATTATTTGATATTTTGAAATAGTTGAAATGATTTCTGTGTTTAACAAACGCATTGGATAAATTGTAAGCTATATTTCTGATGACAATAACTAAAACTACATTATTTTATAGCATTCTCTGTTTGAAAGTTGAAAACGTAAGGATAATATTCTACGTTACTTCTTTATTATTATTATTATTATTATTATATATATATATATATATATATATATATATATAATGGAACCTCGGTTCACGAACTTAATTCGTTCCTGAAGGCCGTTCGTAACTCGAAATATTCCTAAACCGAAATAATTTTTCCAGTAGGAATCTAAGTAGATAAAAATGTCACAGTAAAATAAAATTGGAAAAGTAAAGCACAACACAAGCACACGAATGTATAAAACAGGGCGGTTGACTCAGAATTTATTCCTTTCGGGTTAACTCGATTCGGCAATGTTGTTCAAGAACAGATATTTTAATTAATAACCGAGGAAATTTCATCTCGAGTTTTCAGTTCGAAAACGATTTCTTTAACATGTGCGATTATAAGAACTGCGGTTGGTCTGTATGTGAATATATATATATATATATATATATATATATATATATATATATATATATATATATACTTGAAGAAATGTATTTATAAGGTGTGTTATATTTATTGGATAAAGTGCTCAATATCAGAGACAGAGCGTATGTACTTATAAAAGGGAACATTTAAAATAGCACTCAGAGGCGTCAGACTGTTTCATGCAAGACGCAATCGTCAGACCACATGTATTTTTTCTCCACTATATATACGGGTGAGTGGTGCAGACATGGAAACAATTTTTTACTACGTTACATAAAAACCGAAACCTGATAAAAATAAATAAAAATAAATAAAATAAAAAGACATGTAAAAGTAATTATCCAAAGCAAATAATAAACAAAAATAATAAATCACCTACGTTAGAATAGACAAAAAGAATAAATAAAAATAAATAAGTTAAAATAAGTAAAAATATTCCATCCAAATAAATAAAGTAAATAATGAATGAATTAACAAACCGGTCCGGCTATAATAACCGTTAGAATAATCTGCAACAATCAATCCAAAAATTGGACGAGAAAGATAGCTATGACTTCTATATAAACGATCAATGTTTTTACTACCTTACTTAAAAACAGAAAAACGAAAAAAAATATTAAAAATAAAAATAAATAAAAAACAACAAGTTAAATGAAGTAATCCAAATAAATAAATAAAGCATTTATTAAATCGCCCGAGGGAAAATAATCGTTAGAATAAATAAAAATAAAAAATAAATAATCGAAAACAAGAAAAAATAATCAATCTAAATAAATAAACAAAATAATGTACGAATATTTTAACTTCTGAGATCAAAACAATAAAATAAACAAACTGAATTAACTCATTTTTTTTTACTACGTTAGTAAAACACGAAAAAATAAATATATAAAATAAAAATAAAAATAAACAAAAAAAGTAAATTAAATTAATCTAAATAAATAAATATAAATATTCCCGCCAAAATAACCGTCAGAATGGACTACCTACAACGCTTTACTTACCCGTATATATAAATACTCAAGAAAAAATTACAAGATATATGGCTTGACGATTGTGTCTAGGATGAAACAGTCTGTCAACTGAGTGTAGACATCAATGTTCACTCTTCATATATATAAATATATATGTATATATGTGTGAGTGTGCATATATATATATATATATATATATATATATATATATATATATATATATATATATATATATATGTGTGTGTGTGTATGTATGTATTTATTAATTTTATAGTCAGTGTTATTGTCTTTCCCTGCATAATTTTTATTGTGTATTTTTGATTTAAATCTCATTTCATAAGTAAATATCTGAAAGACAATTTTCTCCTATTTTTTTACCTTATGCTGTCGTATTCATTTTTATAGTCGTTCCATTTTTATTCTGGTCTTTAATACTTTGGGCTTCATTCAAAACTAAAATGTCAACATATCAAAAATGTAGTTGTGTCAGAATTAAAATTTTAAAGATAAATAAAAAGAAAATATCAATATTTTGAATAGTTACTTGTGAATACACACACACACACACACACACACACACACACACACATATATATATATATATATATATATATATATATATATATTTCAGCTGACACACTTATTGCTTAAAACTTTATTTTTTCGTGGATACACCTTTTGGAAATAAAATTTCGTATATTTTTTTCTATTTTTTATGTGTTTATCCTAAAAGAAATGACGTTTGGAGAAATAGAATCTTCCATTGAAATTGGATCAATTGATTTTTGGAAAATTGCTTTGTTTACGTTTTGGATATGAAACTATGCAGATACGGAATTTCGAGAATAATTGAATCAAGAAATATGTGTTCTTTAAAAGTGTAAATAGAACTTACGCCATGACGATCCTGCTGGTCGAATGGACTAAGTCACGTCTGATTAAACTGCGTTTTCTCCTGAAATGGTTCATATATGTCCGGCTTTTACCGGATAGTACATTTTTATTGTTGAGATTTCTCAACACTGTTTTAAGGTAAAAACGAAACGTGATTTCAAACATGGTTATCCACTAAAAAATAGTTTGAAGATATATAATTAGTCAACCGTTTATCTCGCGAGATAAAGTTAGCGAGATAATGGACTCGAAGAACATATAGGGGGGAATGGTATTCATGCTCTTGCAAATATCCTTCATGTATCAAAAGGGGAATATTCGCTTATTTGAACATAATAGTAGACATGGATCTACCGAATTCGTCTCAAGATAGATATTGTCAGCCAAGAAAATAACCTGCCTATCATTACATTCCGCAGAATGTTCCCAGAATAATTTCACGCAGACGATTTCCCGAACTATAAAACAAAAAATACACTCTAGTCTGATAGCATAACATTGAACCTCAGTAAATTGCTATGTTGTCCCGGTGTTCCATGTAGATTCTAAAACTCGTGTTAATACAAGAGCACATTTCATAATCTTGACGTAAATGGGCGGCTAGTATTAGGACTACCCTCGTCTGAAAACCTAAACCTCGTAACGCTACACTCTGCTGTGAAGAGAGGAGACGAAGCCAAGCACACAACACACAAAACAATGACATTCAAACGTGTAACCGACTATGCTAAACTTTTACCAGAGATTGGATCTATTCCGATGAAAAATATAATTCAGTGTTACCAGTAACGTGAAGCCACATGTTTACTCGCCTATGAAAGCACCAATTGCGCTAAAAGGATCATACAGTCATACAATCAAATGGGATTACCCGGAAGGTAACGGAACCAACACACTGGGTACCAATCTTCACCTACTCACATAAGAAGAATGAAGCGAGACATCTTAACATAAAACCCAGAAGATCACACAATAATTTTCCAACACTTGATAACTTTACTTTACTGTCCTTAGAATATTCTTAAACTTCGATACCAAAGCCGGATATTGGTCAATTCACCGAGACACCGAATCTCATTTTCTCACAACATTCCAGTTACCATTTGTCACGCACTGCATGCAGCGATTACATTTTGGACTGAATGTCTCTCAAAGTTTATTTCTAATAAAAATGGACCATATTGTGTGTTAGAGGAATAGCAGATGATTTTGCGGTTTGGTGGATCTGAAGAGTAACTTGATAGAATTCTTCACAAATTAATGCTGGTACCCACAAACGAGTCTCTTGTATTCAACGTGTAAACTGCATAGTAAAAAGGAATCAAATCATTTTGGGCATAGTCTCCCGTGAAAGAAAAATCAATGGCCTTAGAAATATGCCGACGCCAACATCGACGAAAGAACGACAGGGATTTCTAGGATTTCTTACTTACTCTCTGCACTTCATAGCAAACTTATCTGTCAAGCTACATACACTACATTTTTCTATGAGAAGAGGCCTACAACAGATTCATTGAAAATTCTGGAGACACAAATCACTCAAGACTCGACCCGTGCTTACTTCGACACACGTGAAACATCGACCATCCAAACCGATGAAATCTTGAAGGAATTGTAGCCGCACTCCCTCAGAATGCCAAATCAATTGCTTATGAATCAACCTGATACAGAGCAGTGTAATACATGCATACAGATATAACAACTAGCAATTATATTTGAAGTCCCTAAATCCCATACGTATTTTTACGCGCGTATATTTATAGTCACCGAGCACAAACCATTGGTTATGATGCTAGAAACACTGCTATCTATGCACACCTGAGATTACGTCGACTGTTACTAAACCTACAACGGTACCAGGTACATATTTAATACACCATGAATTAAATGGCATTAACTAATACCTAAGCTGCCTTTCCAACAATAGAAACAACGATGAAATTTACCTGGATATAAGAGATGATCTTGTAAGATCAAGCAGAGAAAGACTAAAGAACAAAACGAAGAAAGAAAACATACTTAATAAGTTACGCGAAACCATAATAACCAGAGATAGAAAATGAACAACCGCAATAAGAGCCCGGTTATCTCACAGAGACGACATCAATGATGATAGCATTCTGAAAGGATCTAGAGAGTATTTCACATGCGCAGTGATAAAATAAAAAGAGACTGTCAACGCAGGAGAATTTTAAGGGAAAAGTCCATCTACATAGCTCGACAATAACCTTCGCTCACAATAAAATTTATTAAAGCCTGCATCAGCCTCAAATCATTAATACAAATCCCAAAGTTTTATATAAGACAAGATAAAAGGAAAAGCTTAAAAGGTTATTTTACAACAAAAGTATCGGAAAAATTTAATTAGGTATCGTTCTCCATATCGGGATCATTAACGGGAGTATGTTTAAAGACAAAATACGAAAAAATAATACACAAAAAAATTTAATTCGACAGTTTCCATCAAGTCATCATGAATTCGTATACAGCAAACGTGGGAACAACAGATCAAACAATAACAGGTACATAATCATAAACAAAGCACAATATTTGAAAATGAATGTAGCAATATTCAAAACTACTTGAGAGAAATAATATAAAATAAAAAATATATACAGACATTTTCAAATTGACCGATTCTATAAAACAATTCTAAAATTCAATAAAACTCATGTGAAAACATTGTCGCCGAAATACACCTTGTGTGTGTGTGCGTGTGTGTGTGCGCGAGTGTGTAAATATATATATATATATATATATATATATATATATATATAGATAGATAGATAGATAGATAGATAGATAGACGCAACACACACGCGTGCGCGCACACACAGACATACAACACAATGAAGTTTGGTCTACTTAACATATTGAGCACTTTACGTAGTTACTTTTGCTTTACTTGTTTTGAAGGGTTTTTTTTCTTTTGGATTCTAAGCTTGAAATCTGGAGGATTGTTTTCGCGTAAATTTCATGGTCTTAGTTCTTTCTTTTTTATCCCTTAGGCATTGGTTTGTTCAATTACATTTCAAAATACCTAAGTTTTTTTTTCCAAACGAGTATAACTATATATATATATATATATATATATATATATATATATATATAGATAGATGATATTAGATAGATAGATATATTATGGTACATATACAATATATATATATATATATATATATATATATATATATATATATACATGCATACACATACATATATATTTTGAATAAAAATAAAACAAAGAGGATATAATCCAGGTAGAACGCAATGTCCAGGACAGAGTAAGGATATAATAAAAAGGATTAAACACTAATACTCCATGGTCATAATTTATTCCATTGGAATCGTAAATACGGTCCAATTCATCAGACTTACATATTCAAAAAGAAAACGGAAAAAAAAAAAAAAACAACTCCGGAAATAAAAAATAAAATTTAGAGAGAGTGTAAGTATAAGAGTGTGGTACGAATGTTAGAGCTATAGAGAGGGGTAACAGACAAGAGAAG
The DNA here is from genome assembly GCA_903632075.3 of Acanthosepion pharaonis. Lineage (NCBI taxonomy): Eukaryota > Metazoa > Mollusca > Cephalopoda > Sepiida > Sepiidae > Acanthosepion > Acanthosepion pharaonis. The sequence goes on along the minus strand of CAHIKZ030005269.1, from coordinate 2,373,091 downwards.
GTGGGGTGTTCAAATTTAACATAGATAAGTTTTAGAGAGGGGAGTCAAAGATGGTTTAAGTGAGAGAAATATGAATGTTGTCGGATGTCTAGTACATTAAGGATGTAACCGTAAAGAATGCATTTTGCGTGTGTGTGTGCCCTTGTTTACAGGAATACAGAAATTACTGAACTTGTGTAGATTCTAAATATTCATGGATAAATTTGAATATACAGACATCAGAAGAATCCGTAGATAAAGACAAAAAGTTTGTTTTTTATTTATTAATTTTCTTTTGTTTTATATTATATATTAAATTTTATTTTATTTTTATTTTATTATATATATCTATTATACATTAATTTGTCTTTATAAAGAAAGTAATTTCTTTAAGAGCAATATCTTTGTCATATTAAATAAATCGGACTGTTACCCGAAAAACAAAGTGAGTATATATTTATAATGACCAACGATATCATTGGCACATTTCAATATATTCTAAATATCGTTACTAATAAATATTTAATGTTAAATAATAGTAAGATGTCAAGATTTCGAAAGATTTACTTTAAATGGATCGAGTATATAAAGATGTTTGAATTTATATAAATGTAATATAATCAAAGTAAAAAATGTTATTAAGGGTGATATTTTTGACACGTTTATTAATAGTCACTATCAAGCTTTAACTTTCTACAATTTTGCTTATATTCTTCACCATCCTTACACAAGCATTATCTTATTATTTTATATTCCTATTGATAAGTAGACTTTAATTCTAGGAGATTTCTTAAAAGTGCTTTATCCGAAGGGATTTGTGATCGGGTTAAATATCTTGCCATGTGCTGAATAAAGTATTCGAGCTTTGCTTTGTACTTAATACAGTATATGCTAAAAATACTTTCTTAATAGTGATCCATTTTATAAAATGCCGTGTCGATATGTAAATCTATATTATTAACAGTTCAGCATGCTAGACAAAATGTCTCTCATTTTGAAGAAATTCGACACTGACATTAATCGCTTGAAAATATTTCCTTCTCTGCTTTGTTCTGTCTTTTCAAATGTTACGTCTGAGAATATTCTGAAAATGATTTCTGTCAAATCTTCCTAATAACAAATATTCCCCCATATCGTCCATTGCTATATTAATTTATAGATTTGAGGTGAACGGTTTGATCATACGATTTTACACATGATATGAAACGTATACTTTAATTTCTTTCCAATTTTTTCGTATTTTTTTTCACTTGATTTCACCTAATTCGAAAATAATTAAAATAATTGCTTCGTAAGGGCACACCTGTCGCCATAAATGTGTTTTGTAAGATCTATTTTATAATCAGAAGTATGCAAAAGTCATATTTTAACATCTGTTGCCTTATTAATGTTAATCAGAATGTATTATTCCTATTTTTTTGCACCATTTGGACAAGAGAATTAAAAAGACGGTATTAATTCTGGCCGTTTTCAGACGTTTCATCACCAATCAAGACTTCAAAAAAATTGCACTCCACAATCTTTAATTTGGCATTTTTTTTGCTTGTGAATCTATATGTGTTGATTATATATTGATTACGTTTCAAGGATTTCGACGTCGGCTATTACATATACTTTAGCCCAGAAAAGAAAGACGCGAATTGTACACACTTTATAAGTAATACGATACAGTTGAAAACATGAAGTCGGTGGATGAGCGAATGGTGAAATGGGATGCAGCTTATGATTAGAAGTAGGAGAGCCAAGTTCGAATTTCAATGTCTCTCGATGCATTCAATTACTCGCAAATCTCCTTGTGAAAGGTGTGAATCTATCATTTCTTCCCAGCTTCATGGCAAATATTTATATTTGTATCTAAAAACATCAGCGTTATCTTCAAATTATTGATATGTAATATTAACTTGTAAAAACTTGTAACAATCCAGAATATGATTCGGCTTTAAAGAATCAAAAAGCAAATAAATTAATCAACATGGAGATGAGAAATATACAATAAAAAATATTTTACCACAAGAAAGATATTGGTAACCTCTCCTTATTGCTGGATCAAATTCTAAGGCATCAAGTAGCCAAGCTACTGAAAGCTGAATTACAAGCCATAAAGTCTTGTGACCGGACATTTGACCTAGCGACATTTTGTCCAGAGACATTTGGCCGAACGTACATTTCACCGAACAAATAAACATAAAAATAGTAACAAGCAATAATTTAAGTATTTTAATTAGTAGTATTATAATGTAAAATACGACTAATAAGTATCACTGATTTTCAAGTGATTAAATTACTAAATCTAAATTTAAATTTAATTTTTTTCTTATTTCAATATTTGTTTACTTAAATTAGAATTTTTAGAAATATATGAATGAAAAGTAACTCCTAATTATATAAATTCCTATTTAACTGTAAAATAAACGCTATTTCATGCTTTTCAGATAATAATAATTATGCAAAATTGAAAGTCATTCATATCGTAAAAGCTTAAGATTTTTGCTGTAGCATAATGTGCTTTTTTTCTCAAAATAATTATCATCTTGCAGTAATATTTTAAATAAAATATAATATATAGTGAATAGATTTTAAAAAAAAACTTGCCGAAAAAACCGAAAATTTATAAATTAATATAGTAAATAAATGTATATATATATATATATATATATATATATATATATATATATATATATATATATATGGCATATTACGATAAAGCGTGTGATATACATCTAAGTGCGCCACTCTATTTCATGTTAAATGTCCTTCGGCCAAATTTTAAATCGGCGAAATGTCCGTCAGTGAAATGTCCATCGGCGAAATGTCCGTCAAACGAAATGTTCGAGTACCGCAAGTCTTTATTCCATATTTGATCTTCTACATGAAACTCAGCTTTATGAAATCAAGTACTTAGTCTATGAATATCCTAGAGTCAAACAACTAAGTTTTTTAATATGTTTAAAATAGAATATATTTATTGAAAATACCCGTATGTTGAAAGATAAGTTTAAAATCAGAATTACAATCTCCCTCAAAATGTGAGGAAAATAAGGTGTTTAATAATCCACTGTTTTATGAAGCATTTTAAATTGAATCTAAACTTTACGGAATCCGATGAAAAATGTAGACTACTGCCGTGACGAAGTAGTGGTTGAGAAATAACAGAAGAAGAGGTTGCAGATAAATAGTGTATTGAACAGTAAATAGAACAGAAGAGTTTTATACGACTTGGGAGTGTGTGTCGGTTGACAAGCGTTCAGTTTATATCACTTTTAATATTCAACAGCCCTCCCCCACGAGGGATATATGTGACACAATGCCGAGTTTAACGTGGGTCATCCGATCCCTTAGGCTTGACCAAAAAATCCGTGCAGAATCCGCATGAACGGGTTCGGTTCTGTTTATTTCCCTTGTCGAAACTCGTCCGGGACCTTCTCTGCCAAAAGCAGAGAGTTTGACAGGAGCTGAGAGCAGCCTCAGTAGAACAGTCTATACCACTGATGACATTTAACAACCCCCTCCACCACAGGGGATTATGTGGCACAATGCCAAGTTTACCGTGGGTTCTCCGAGCCCGTAGGTTCGGCCAAAAATGTTCCCGTACAGCCCGCATAAATGGGTCAGGGCCTATCTACCTCCGGGTTCCTCTCTGCTCAATGCAGAGCGTTCGACAGTAACGAACAGGCTGTGGAGCCGTTAGTATTCAACAGTCCCCCAATTGGGATGTATGTGGCACAAGGCCAAGTTTAGTGTGTGTTTTCCGCGCCGGTAGACTCGGCCAAAAATATTCCCGTAGAGCCAGAATAAACGGGTCCGGGCTTGTCTACGTCCCCGGATGAAACTGCCCTTCGGCAAAGTCTCGTCCTGGTTCCTCTCTGCTCAAGGCAGTTTAGTAGGCAATTGCACTGACATATCTGCTGCCCCGCCTTGTGAGTCGTATGTCGCACAAGGCTGATTTTATCGTGGGTTCTGCGAGCCCGTAGTCTCGGTCAAAATATTCCCATCGAACCCGGTTCAGGACCTGTCTACCTCCCCGGCCGAAACTTTACACTTCAGCAAAGGCTCGTCCGGGTTCCTCTCTGTCCAAGGCAGAGATTTTAACAGTTAAGCAAGCTATAGCACTGCTCCCCCGAGGCTTACTTTTCCTACTAACTTTATAGTAAGTAGAAGAATCCACAACAGCCTCATTAGAGGGAGGATTCCACAACTGCTACAAACATTATAACCCTAATATTTAGCGATGTAAATTTAGTAAACATCTGATAAAAACAATGTCTTGTGGTTTAAATAATATAAAGAAATAGTAACACTGAGGTTTTCATTTTAAAATTAAAGCGTTAAATTTGCTGAATATCATTTTGACGTACAACATTGATAAATAATATATTAGATCGAGGCATAGATAATTTTCACTGTTGAATGTAATATTTTATGCAGTTAAAAATTAATTTAGAGAAAACTCACATATGACAATCATCAACAATTTATAGTCATTGATAAATATCGAGTCAGCCTGTTAAATGTGAGCTACTTGGAAGAATGTAATGCAAAATTTGTCTGTTTGTTATTCATTTAGTATTCTTAATATGTGCATTTGTACACCCAGCAGAATGCAATATGTCTATAAATATCCACCTTTAGCTTTATAAATTTACCTTCATTCATTTGCTTTGTATCTGAGGTCGCTATAATGAAGATGTTCCATGAAGACGCACGACCGCATGCAGTAACAATAACGGTGGAAAGATGTCGTGACTCTCTTAGTTTGCTCTATTCCAACCATTATATTCATCTGAACTTGCATCAACCATTTGCAATAGTTGAAAAAAAAAAACGTTTGATGAGGGTGAACATTCGTTAATGAAAACTAGATTCTATATTTCGTTACAGAAATTTTCTCGTCAGAAAATACATCATTTTTCTCAAATTTCATATAAGTGCTTCCTGAAAAGTGGCAACAGCTCAATAAAATAAGAGAGATTATACAATTGAATAAAATGAAATTGTAAATTATTTTTAAAGAACATATTTGATAAACAAAAAAAAAAGATTATTTTTACGACTCTATATTCTTTTTACATAACATCACTCTAAATGAGGTGTCAGTCTCTCAAGGCATAGCTAAATCTCATTCCTATCAATTGGGCAATGTTGATCGTCTCTCACATCCTCTGTTGTTTTTAGTGTTAGGGTGCTCTTGTCTTCCAGGAATATATTTTCATGCTTTGCTTTTTCTGAGATATGGACGTTCAGGTTGGATCTGTTCGTCATATGTCCATGGTATCGTTGCTAAATTACTTGCTATTTTTGCTGCGTCCCCGATCATGATATGATTTTGAAATACTTACAAGTTATCTTTAGCCTGAATTTTATTCTCTTTAGTCAAATCCCATGACATACGGCTCACGGCCATATCAAGTTGAAATACTGCTTCTCATACGCAATACTGAGTTTGGTGAATACCAAGACTGATGACCGCTCTGAAATAGCAGGTGCTGTATGCTTCGATGTATAATTGATATACTGGATAATGGCTCTGATATTCAAAATCGCAGAGTCGATTTCCAATTCCAGTCGAGTTTGTTATATTTATTTAATCGGAAATACACTTAGGAAAGATATTGATACGAATCTTCACCTCCAGCTATTGAGTAATTAGTAGAACTTTAATCAGTAAATAATTATTATCTTAAAAAATATATTTTATAATCTAAAAATATGTTTTGATATAAAATAACTTGCAAAATGATGATAAACCGTAAAAAAAAACAACTCAATATATACATGATAGACAGGCGTATAGGAATAGGGTGATGAGCCTATAGCGCATCAGTTTGATTCTTTCAGTCACATTTGTTGTTTCATTCATTGAATGTATATTTTATAATCGCCATTAAATATGTTATCAGGTAAAAACTAGTGGTCACTTCTTTAAGTTTAACATTTAAACATAACATTGGAGTCAGCCAGTCTTCATGGGCAATATTCATTCTATATCAGAGCCTAAATTTTCACATTGATGTGACTTAAATAAATATTTTTTATTACTATAATACCCCAGTCCAGAGAGCCATTCAAATTAGAAGATTACTGAATGACATGTGGGATATAAAACTAAGAGTAGGATGTAAAAAATGAAACTTATGAGGATAATGTTGATAGATAATGAACGACGTGAGAGATTTATTGTAGTGTTCAGGTGAGTAACCGCGCAGGAGTCTATTTGGGAGGAGGCTTTCGGGATTGAACGCACTTCTTACAAAACGAATTCATAAGAAATGAGGGTGATAAAATTCTGTGGCCGTAGCAGAATAAGTCCTGAGTTTAAATGCCTGGACTGGTGGTTTTAAAATGGATTCCCTCAAAACGTTTAATACTAATAATAGGCTTGTTATGTTTCACCTGTATTATACGGTTGGTAGGGTAGACATAAGATATCTAGCACTGGACCAGGTGAATGATTTTAAACTTTATCAAGACTGGAAAGTGAGGTTTGGACAGTTGTCAGCAGATATGTTACTGCAATACTCTTCAGATATGAAAAAAATGTCAGGGACTTTCTGGGGCGATAAATGCGTTGTATCGTATAGATGAGTTGCATGTAAAATCTGGCATGATAATGAGTCCCAACAGAAGTTCAATGTATGAGAAGTCTTTGAGATTACAACCTTAGTAGCCTGCTGGCGGTCCCCTGACAGTAAAGCCAGCGGTCTTCGTGCAGCTCCCACCGGCAGGCCACCAGTGGGCTTCTAAGGCTCCGCCAGTGGTAACATTACTGATATGAACTCGCCTGTACCCCGACAGCGGGCCAGGAGCGGTAAACGCTAGTTGCTTGCCACCCAGTTCAGATTGGTGGCTTGAAAAAGTCAAGATTAGATCGGTGTTGATGAAACGGTACTGGCTTAGATTTGATGGTACTGAAAGTTACAAGTTAGGCATTCTTCCATTGAACTGTTAGACCAAAGTCAGAGAAAGATCAGCCAACAGTCTCTGGACCATTAGGGAGATGCATGAATTTCATTCAAGTGATAGGTTATCTAAACATTTTCATTAGTTTCCTTTGATTACGAAGAACTGTTAAATAATTTCCTCTCTGATTTTTACCTTCTACCCGGTATGTGGCAATAGATAATGTGTAAATCTTTCATAGATGTCGTATGTCCGTGGATTATTTGATTACAAAACACATTAGTATCGATGTTATTTTTATATATGATTATTATAAAATAGAGCTATTTTGAATCGCATTCTAATATCGATTTCGATGTTTCAATCATGGGGAGTTTTGGCGATCTAAATTTTTTATGCTTATTACGTGGTTCATTTTGTAAGCATGTGTGTAAACAATGCAAATGTTAATATTAAAATCAGTGGAGGAACTAATCAATTAAAATTAATAACACCTTTATCTATGGAAGATGAGAACTGATATCTGTAGCGTAAATCAGAAGGAAAATATAGCAATTCATTCATTAATTCTCTCATAAGATAACACTGAGGTAACACAGTAATTAAAAAACAAACTGTGTAAGTATTGATGTACTGGAAAACACGTTAATTATGAACTTAATATGAATAACACAGAAAGATATAATTAATTTAATTAATTAAATTCTTATAACTAATATGCGTTACTGGTTATATCATCCAATTCTTTCTGAATCCTCTGCACTATCCACAGATTGACTCCAAACACTCTGAAATGTTATTATTGATGCAACCGACGCGAATATCACGTGAATTGAATCATAGCGCTCTTTTTTTTTACATACGGTGCCTTTACTGTATAGTGTACGAAATAAGCAAAAAAATTCATGGGCATGCGTGAAATTAAAAATATAAAATGGAGACAATTTACCATCCCATCTGTATATGGGTGAAAATGTTACATACATTATTATATAATTGTAATGAAACAGTGCTAGATTATCATCGGTTTAAATACACGACCTACAAGAGCTACAAGGGATAGGAACATGTCGAGAGCCATAACGGCATACTACCTGAAGGAACACAGCATATAAAGAAAAGAAGATGAAAGTCTTTCGACTTAGAGAAAATACACCTCATTTTCAGTGTCTCATTTTAAAATGGAGTAATATGATCTGATGGAACAAATATAGTATTTTATTTAAATAGTTCGGACTATTGTCCTCATCTTTGTCGCAATATTTATCACAATGTTTTAGCCGTTGTACGCTCCGGCCTTCTTCAGGTGGTTGGAATGTCGAACTGAACCTTTTATTTAGACTGTTCTAGTTCTACGTGCCATGTTTAATGGATGTCAGTTATCAGTTATCTCCTAGTAATTTTCCTCTCAAAGTTCTACACTGCCTTGACCAGCTATTGAACTCACACTCTTTGGGTCCTGTCACTGGATTTAACTAATTTGCCATGTGTCCTTGAAGACATCTGTGTATGAATATCTGGGTATTATAAACCTAATGTCTTCAGCAACACATTTTAACAGGACTCATATTGCAAATTTTGCTGTTATCATCACATGATTTTGCCAGAGCTCATATTGCAATTTTTGTTGCTGTTATCACTTTTCTCTGTCACTCCTTATTACTGGTTCCCATATTGTATTCATTTCTATGCTTGGTCGGCCCAGGAGAGTTTTGTGGCTTAGCATATGTGTTGATTCTTTAAGTTTACGAATTTTCCAATCCTGTTCTTTATCTTTGATCGCATCCTGATCCAACTGAGAGCAGTGATCTCCCTTTTCGTTCCATATGTGGTCAGCCACGCCTGATCTTTTCACTTCCCCTCGTGTTACAGCTTTCTCGTGTTCCTGAAGCCTTACCCTTTATATTTCTTTCCGCAGCTGCAAGGGATGACGTACACATAGTCTTTAGTCATGTTCTCCTCTATGGCGGTGTCTTACTCGGGAGAGATATCTGCGAAATGTCGTCAAGCTTTTGAAGGTTGTCCTGATGTTATATGGATCGCAGATCCTTTGTATTTTCTCTGATAACCCCTTCACATAAGGCAGGCAGACTGTTTTCTGAGTGTTGTTGCCCTACTCCTCTTGTACCCGCCTATCCCAATTGTTTTTAAATTCTTTATCTAATGTCTCTGGTTCGCCACATATGACTTTCGCTCGGTGTTGTAAGGAGCAGACTGTCCCTTTCATGGATGGTGAGTTGAAATTGAAGTACTGTCCGGTGAATATCGATGTATTGAATTATGCTGTGTTCGAGATATTAGCACATCCAGGAATGGGAGTGTGTTGGTACTGTCTTTATCCATTATTAACTGTATCGAATGTCTTATTGAGTTCATATGGTCCAGTAGAACCTGGAAATCTTCCTGGTGTGGTCAGAGTATGAAGGTGTCATCTACGTACCTTAACCATAGAGTTGGCTTTAGAGATATAGATTCTAATGTCATTTCCTCAAAGTATTCCATGTATATATTCGCCATTGCTGGTGATAATGGCGAGCCCATTGCTAAGACCTCATCCAGTGGATATATGTGTGATCCTATTCCCAAGAGTATTGTTTGTGTACAGAAAGTCAACATCTCCATCAGGTTATCTATTGGAATACTGGTCCGTTCTTCTAGTGATGAGTCAGAGGTCAATCTACTTGACTGACTACTGACTACTGAGAGTACCTCCTCCGTGGGTATCTTGGTAAACGAACTCACTACGTCAAGCTCACCATCTGGTTGGATAGGATGGGAACATCTTTGAATATTTCCACGAACTGGGCGGAGTTTCGGACATATGAAGGAGACTATCCGATCAATGCGTCAATTATATTTACAAGGAAGCGACTCAGAGGGTGGCAACCCGAGTTTTGGCAATTAACAATCGACCTGAGACGAATACCGTATTTGTGAATCTTAGGGAAACAGTAAATGTGAGGTAGCTTGGTGTAACGCTGCGATAACTGCCTATACGTCTTGGGTGCGAAGTGATCCTTGTTCTTCTTTAGTATCTGTGAAAGCGTTTCGTTTACATTGTTTTCGTTCCTCTGTAGGGATCCGATCGCCAGCCACTCTAGTTTTGTTATGGGCGACTTGGCCTTCTCCAAGGTCTGTCTCACCATTCATCTCAGTTCATCCGCTTGAGCCTGAGGGACGTTCAAGTCCACCACCTCGACTCTGGTAATGATGTTCAAGTATGGCACTCGCCTGATGGTTGTGGCGAAGTTGAGACCCTTATTCAATACTGACTCCTCAGAGCTGATATTGGCTGATGTTGACTACTCCTTTCAGTGGTGGGTTATGGACCTTGTGCGTCACTTTCTGATCTTTCAATCTATTTAATTTTTGTATTTTGCGAGCCTTGACTTCATCGAATTCATATCTGAAGGATTTTTATCCAAGTCATTTTTGATCCTCCCCTGGTCTTCTTCATTAGTAATACTGACATCCTTGAGCCTCTGGGAGATATGAGCTTGTAGTCTCTGTTTTATCCAACGATTGTACTGGATTCTCTCTCGGACAAGGGAATGTCACTCTTTTTCTGCGACCAAACGGGCTCTCCTTGAATTGACGGGAAATCTTGGTGCCAAGCCTGAAGGGATGAGTTGTAGATCTCTGCATCGGTGTAGGAATGTCAGATGGTTCGAAATTTGATTTTGTAGGTACTTGCTACCTATATTGTAATCACTCATGGGATCAATTGGTTATTCCATTACATCAATACTGGTCCATGTTTCCCTTGTTTTTTTATAAATTACTAACTCCTGCTACTGAGAATGGACCCCAAACGCTGATTTTTACCGTGTTTTAACAGTGCCCATGGTAGTCACTGGAGTATTCGTTTCACCGACCGTACAACAAACACGTATTCAAACTTCATCTCTAAGTGTAAATGATCTCTCGCCAATCCACATAACATCTTTCCAATCGTATTTAATCCAGTGTAAATGAGCTTTGCATCAAGTCAATCGTATCCGTCGATTTTCCCCAGATAAGAAAGGTATGTATTTGTATTATGTATTTGGACACAATGGTTTTTCCTTTAAGCCTGCATCTGACTGAAAAATGATTTTTTGACTTGTTTAATGTACATTTGTACACCAGTATTAATACCCTGTACTAATAAACGATTTCTGTTTCTCACTTGCCTCGGTAAAAATACAAAAATTGACTTTCTATGGGTGCGTCCATTTTCTTTTTGCCTCGTACTGCAGTTGCCGAAAAAATAGTGACACTCATCTTCCGCAGAATCTTATCCCTACAAGTAAATGATAGTGTTTAGATGTTCTGTGAAGCAGGAACATCTCTTGGACGATGAGCTAAATTTGACAGAATCACATGAAAGAATAAGTATTTGTATTGTAAGTAACAACTTGAAAGAGTCTGTAAGTGACCTCAATTTCGGACATATTTGGATCTACAGGCAAGCCAATGACCCAAAGGATATTTTAAAAAGTAGTGAAAACATGGTTTGGTAGAAATAGAATTAATGTCTTACTATGACTAGGTCAAATCCATGACCTTAATCAAACGTGTAATTTTCGGAATCAGTTGCAGATAAGGAACGGCACAGGAATTCTAAGAGTTTCGAAGAATTACAGGCTTTTGTTAAGAAGAGTGGAAGAGGGAAAATGAGCATAAGTTCCAAAATTCTAAAACGATTATAGAATATTATCACTTTAGAATTCTGAATTACTGGACATTAATTAAGCGTTCGAATAAATTTGCCGTTATTAAAAGTTTGCATTTAATTATTTGGCGTGTACTTTTTGATTCTCAGAATTTTTTTGAATGCAATTCATTGAAAGTAAATATATCAGTATACTGCCTTTTCCTTTTATTTAATATTTTAAACTTTAATTATACACCGAGTACTAATTATGTCAATAATTTATATAATCATAGTATATATTAGGAAAAACACATATGCACACAGGCTTGCACAAATGCAACACAGGCAACTAAGAACACACACGCACGCACATACATATAGAAAAAATATATAAATAATAGTGTTTGAACGTGTGTGTGTGCAACATTTAATTAGAATAAACTTACGTTACGCCAAGTCACTGCCTGGTTAAACTGAAATCAAATATGCAATCTACAAATGAAAGCTGTCACATCCACAATTGTTTCTAAGCTGAACTCACTAAATATACTTAATAAAACGTTTCTAAAATTGCTTTCACGAGTTGAAATCTTTTTTTTCTTTCGCTTACAGACTTCACTTGTATTAAGAAATACCTGTAATGCGAGGTTTTACTATTAACAATAACGCGAAAGTGGCAAAACAACAAATCAAATCGGTATTTGAGATAGGTATAATAGTTTTTATTTCCCAGTGATTTACAAAATTCGATCCATGGCGGAGTGTTCGTTCTTGGAATAATACAAAGTACTTTTGGGGGAAATTACTCACGAATTCTCACATTATAATGGTCGAGAATTAGTCTCGGCTATTACCGCTGATATAAGCGCCTCGGTGTCCTTAATGCTATAACAGTCGTGTAGTCTGTGACGCTCGATTAAGTTTGCTTGTCGTTGAGTCTGTCGCTTACGACAGTCTAGATGGACCTGCATTCGTAGGTGAAAATATCGTTGGCTTTATTGCCAGCTAATGATTCAGAAACGGCTTCTGGGGAACGCGTATGCGCCGCTTCCAAATTGGTCACAATTATGTTTTATGAAATTTGTATATGATTTGGTGGTATTCTGGAATTGGTTGCTTAGAATTAAAGTCTGATTTTGTCATATGAGATTTTGATGTGAGCATTTCCGTTTGAGTTAAATAACTGAGGTCTCGTCAGGGTACAATATCCGTATTTAGATAAGTAAATATTTATATATTTTAAACATTAATCAAATAATGTTATTATTTACAAAAATATATATTATTTCTGAAATAACACAGTTAATTCTTATTTTGCTTCTCTAATACATTGAAAAGTTCTCACATCAAATGAACTTAATTTCAGTTTGTTTTCCATTTTTTTACTTCCGGTTACCCAAGTTCTATCAGAGTTCACGAGGAGTTAAATTCATGGAATAAGCGATAAGCATTCCTCACGTACGCAATACCGTTCCGGATACTTGCCTGGATAAATTGGGAGGAGTTACTTTATATCTATCAGTGTTGTATTGTACAAATTTAGTGGATAGCCTGTTCAGAGATGAATAGGCGTGTCAAAATTTAGTTGATGTCTTTTGAGAACAGCCTCTCTTTCAAGAATACTGAATAATTCCATTGTTCTCAGCTTCAGAAATATCTTGAAATATGTTATTTGATTTGTACAGCTGAACATCAACAGGAATCCTATCTCACAACTGATTGCTGTATTCGACTACAACATTATTTAGAGTATGAAGACTTTCTTCTTTCGGATACTTGTAGTTCTTGTAGATTTGGGTCAGTGTTTTAAAAGTAAAATATTCCTTCGTTTCGACAATCGTATACTTCAGCAAACATATTTCTGGTTTTGCTTGTATACAAGTGTAATGATGATATACAGTCTGTCTGAATTTATTATGCAAATCAAATAAATCTCAATATCCCCAAAACGTTCTGTACCAATATTTGTCAAATTTAAATTCGTCTCTTTCGACCTTAATAAAATATTATGTATATTGTATACCAGTCTTAATGTTTAGTTTTTGAGATAATTGGAATTTGGGAAAATGAACTGAATTTTTAGTATACAGATTAAATTAAGATTAGCTTAAGATCACTGAAATTAAATAAAAATTATTATTATTGTCCATAATGTATGTTGAAACATGGTTCAATTAAAGGATCTAACAAATGGTGAAAAACAGAAAACAATGTTACTGTGCGATGTAATTTCCACATTGGAGATATCAATAATAGCTATGAAGAGATGATCCATCGATAAAGAAGGCTGTTGAAAATATAATTAAGTTGAGAACTCGATGCAAATTAGAAGGCTTTAAGAACTTGCTTTCTTAAGATAAACCTAGACTAAACCGAGTTATAACGATACAGCACTTTTTGACCAGCGCTGAGATGCTGAAAAAAGCTGGAATTGACGGAGTCAAGGAGGACAAAAGGTGTACAATACTACATGAATTGCGATCGTAAAAAAAATCGCCTAGACAAATTTCGATCACAAAATAAAATATTTAAAGTTTCAAAATTGGGACAATGAATACATGAAAATTGATGAATCTCGAGTGACATTTTGTAGAACTGATGGATGGGCGAAAGGATGGATTTTGTTCAGTTTATACGTGCCTACGTCTAAAAGAAGGCAACAATGAGACATTATTGTTATAATATTAGCTGGAATTATCGGCCAAACCATTATTAGACAATTCCAAGTTTATGTCGCAGTTAAACTGAACAGTAATATCTATTGCGATTTAAGAAGAATACTTTATTTGCCTGATCTCGTAGTTTCAAAGTGAATTGTGCATTTATGCACGACAATGCTTCTTCTAATGTATCTAAGCTTACCCGTCAATTATTTGGGCATAAATGATTTAATTCAGAAAAGATAATGGAATGACCTTATTCAAATTCTGAACTGAATCCGATAGAAAATCTATGGTAAATTGTGAAGATGAAATTGCATGGAAATGGCAAACAATATAACAGCAAAGCAGACTTATAGGAAGCAATTAAATGAACCATTTCGAAAACTGAACATGCTGAAGTAAAACAAATTAACAAAATGAATACTAGATTAGTGGCTGTTATTGAGAAGAAGGGTCATTATCTTAAAATGTAAATTATTCAAAAACTTATCATATGTGTTTGTTATTTATTCTATGATAATTCCTGACCAATTATTGATAATGTTATTACCTTATTAATGTGCTTATTTGGTTTTACTTAATAACCTTAGATGGTAGTGTTATAAATAATTTCAATAAAAATATTGATACTATCCCTCAAATTTATCCCCGGCTTTGTTTTTCCATCTAAATTGATTTTTTTTAAAAATTTTACAATTTTTTTGAAAAAAAAAAAAATTAAAACTATTTAAGATAAATATGATTTGGTAATAGCTTAAGACAGGATGTAGATGTATAGAATGTGTGTATTTAGTCATGCATATTGACACAGCCGATTCTAAAGAGGTCACTGTATTGAGATAGATAGATAGATAGATAGATAGATAGATAGATAGATAGATAGATAGATAGATAGAGAGAGAGAGGGAGAGAGAGAGAGATGGAACTCGTCTGATAGATATAAAAAATGAAATATAAAATATCCCCAATATAATCTCATGTTTTATCACTGATATATTGATTTAGGATAGTGGTTCAGACGGAGTCATTTTCAGCACGTCCTGGTACAACCCGATTTAGGAAGCAGTCAAATAGGTATGAAGGACATTCTTATAGTTGGAATCTGAAAATTTTACTTCCTATACACTAGTTCCATATCAATGTCATTCTTTCAGACAATTTCCTTAAAACTTGGATGAATTTCTATTCAAACTAAAACCGATCTTCTTCTCTTCCCATTTTGATAGCTTTACTTTTTCCAGCCGAGAGATAAGCAAGTCGAAAGCAATCATTTTTTACTAGTTGTTGTGTTGGCGACATAAAGTAACGTACTTTCTAAAATCCCACGGGGTTGGTGCATAAAGATTACTGGTATTTTTTCAGTTACTACAGCCAAATATCTAAACTGGGAATGACTCGAGCCCTGGAACACAGTCCCCCCCTACTGATCGTATTATTGGCAAGTCTTCAAGTTATTTGGTCACAACATCGGCTCTTTTTTCTTTTTTTTGACAGATCGATCACTTTGCTTTAGAGCCAAAATCCTCTGTGATATCGATTACAGGTGACAATGCAAAATACTCACCTACCTTAAAAGCACTATCTCTTTAATACCCCAGAAATAAACAAATAATAAATGCAGAGGTACCAAAAGAAAATGGATGATAATTTTTGTTGATGGAAATCCTCAGAGAATTTTAAAATTGCAGTTATTGACAAATGAAAATTAGGAACTATTGTCCTTTTCATTCATTGCTTTTTATTTGATCATATTTTATCAACGAGACATGACTTTTGCTAACTTCAAATATCCATTTTGTATAACACAAACATAGTTTAGCCCAGTCATTATCTACTTGAGGGTAGTTTAAGGTCGCAAGATGTTACAACGTCAATAAGACAAACAAAGTTTAAAATAGGTAATATAACAATTCATATATATTGTACACTCGTTTATACTATAAAATTCTTATTTTCACCCTGATATTATGGAAAACGTACATCATATATTATACATCCGAATGTTTGGAATTTGTTAAAGTTTAAATTTAAACTATACCTCCAGTTAAATTATTTATGACGGAGGTCGTGTCCCACTTTCGAAAAATACATTTAGGAAATATATGACAACATTTCCTCTCCCTCAAGTCATATTTTAAATAGCAGGTCAGAGTGGGCTCTTTCACAGTAGTTGGTGAAGAGTCTAGGCGAATGTTAAATGATAAATCAAGAGGTAGATATCTTAAGTTTTACTAAGATCGATACACATGTCGTGGAGAGAAAATGTATGTAAAATAAAAA
This sequence comes from Acanthosepion pharaonis, assembly GCA_903632075.3. NCBI lineage: Eukaryota > Metazoa > Mollusca > Cephalopoda > Sepiida > Sepiidae > Acanthosepion > Acanthosepion pharaonis. The sequence continues at coordinate 2,356,636 of CAHIKZ030005269.1, read as the reverse complement.
CACTAAATCTTTCAACTATCGGCAATCACCTCCGAGGAGGAATATCTAGATTCCTGACGACTAAGAAATACAAAGTCATATTTTGATTATATATATATATATATATATATATATATATATATATATATATATGGTTGATTGATGTGAGCTTGTGACCTTGGGTTTCACGCAGTTTGTCTGACGATCGCAAAAGCGTGAAACCCAGGGTAACAAGTTTGTATTGAAAGCAACTTCAAAAAGAGATGCTATAATCTCAAGTCATCATTGATGTTAGAAAAGCTTAGGGATTCTTCCAGACTAGCCAGTCATGTGTGGAAATTAAAAGAAAAAAAGTAACAAAGTTCCAAATTTAAACTGAGAAATATAAAAAAAAAATCCATACTTATAACAATTATAGTGATATCTGCAATATTTTCCAGTAAGAAAAGTTAACAATAATACTATTTCTAGACCTGAAAATCCATTTAAATGAAAGATCAGAAATAATGACACGATGCATGCACACAAAATATTCCTTTTGAGATCCTATGAACAAGTATGAAATTAAGGACATTTCATATACCCTCCTCCGAAACAATTCAAATACCTTGTTTTCTCCTTACTTTCTATTACGCTTCATAATTAACGTGTACCTTTATTTATTTTTAAACACTAAATCATTAGGAAAATATTTAGCCCATATTGTCTGGAGATACCGACAGTTTGAAACCAAGGTAGCGTGATAGAGCAGATCATCTCAGCATGCAAAATCATTATCTTATTTTATTTATACGTATATTGAGCACATCGTAATACTTGTGTTTCCTGGTCTAATTCAATTCTGGCCATTACTTTTTAAATACTGTAACGTCGTATACCCATCACATTGGTGTAGGAGATGGTGAATTTTGGGTCTACATTTACTATTAGTTTAAGCATTTATACCGGGAAGTTTTTTGCACTGGGGTATATTGTTCTATATAAAGTTTGTGAGAGAACCAAGAAACCAATTTTGACCTCAGGGTGATAGATTCTTACCATAGGAAAATTGGAAAGTAAACCCCTCTTGCTGGTGTATTGTACAAATTGTTCCCCACTACATGATGCAAGTTTTACAAATAATTTACTGTCAACTTTATTTTCTTCGCTTTCACACAGTATTCTTAATATTATTCAGTCGGGTAATCATTCCAATTAAGTTGCTCATTTTAATTTCAACTTTAACTTTAATTTTATTGACATTTTACGAGCAACAACGGGACTGCTATAATTTCAGATTCAGTAAATTTGATTTTTTTAATGTTATTCAGTTAATAAATTAAATTGCAAATTTAATTTATGGGCCTATTCACAAGTAACATTAAGTATTTCAGTCGATGCACAAACATTCTTTTGCGTGATTATGATTTGCAAATTGTAAGAAGGCGTGTATAACCCGTTGATGTGTAAGCATTAATCGTTTGAATAAAACTATTACATAATTATATTTCATCAGGAAAATTATATTAGGCATGGCATCATTTGCCAAAATCATTGTCTGGTTAATAGTAAATATTATATAACAAACATGATTTTATTAGTAATATAATACAGTCACATATAAAATTATTTACTTGCTCTTCAAAGACCGGCAGTTAAATTCTTTCAGTTGTATTTAAAATTTTACCACATAAAGTTTGGATTAGACTTGGCCTCTTCTCAGTTGCTTAATTAATCTAACAACGAGAAAGGAATCTTTTAATCCTTCAATCACAAACTTCAAATCGGGAATATTTTTTTTAAATACTCCGGTTTTAATTATGGATTTATAAAAATATGCCATTGAATATAGTCTCCGACCGATAGGACTTTAAGGCATCGAAATTCGGACGGTTGATATTGATAGGCGAAATACATAAATCAAATCTAATATTCTACACAAAAGTCCCCGTTCCTAGAGAGAATAATAAAATAGTAATAACAATTTCGGGGCGTGATACGATAAGATAAATTTATTGAACATGAACGGAGAGGTATCGCTTGACCACATAATTATAGCATACTAGCATCATGGCCCGGCGTTGCTCGTGCTTGATTCAAAAATCGCTATCACTTGACTTAAAATATTTTTGCCCTTCCTTGCCTTTAAAGGAGTGCCCTTTGTCGTGCTGATGTTGCTATATGCCTTATTTCTTGCCTATCTCACATTGCGAATTTTTTCTAACCTCTATACTAAACATTAAATCTGTTACGAAAAAAGAACTAAACAAAATGAACATAAAACTATCAGCTTTAAAAAAGGATTCGTAACTGGAAAAACCGAATGGAAAAAGAATGTTAACAACAAATACTTTTTCACACCCAAAGAAGTTCTGCGGAATCAGAATCAACGTTGAGTTTAAGCAAGTGAATGAGCCAACTGAAGTAAAGTGCCATGTAGATTTAAATTTTTCCCACATGTGACGAATGCAGCAATCGATTTTCGTGTCATATAGCTGTTGGCTCTCACGCTGCCCAAAAAAATCGTCCTGCCTATTCGTGGCAGCCAGCTATTGGCTCTCATTCTGGCCAGTACAAAATGGCCTCAAACTACATGAAAAATGACGTAGAAGCATGAAAAAACTATTATTTCCACTATCGATGGGAGTTGGGAAATGCAGAGTAGGTCTTGGCCTTCCCGCTAACTTGGAGCATGTGCATGTAAATTTTGGTTCAAATCTGTCGAAAATTGCGGCCGTGCATTCGTCACACACACACACACACACATTCTGCCTTTTATAGATAGAGATACGTGAAGGAGAGTTCTTCTTTCAAGGGGGATAATCGCCATCAAGATAGATAACTTCTGTTGGTCTATGCCACAAAGTTTTGCTTATTCTCTATTTTATCTCATTACTATTGGCTTTAGTATATTTTCCTGATTTTTGCAATCTGTATCTTTCTCTTAGAATTTAAAAAAAACTTAATTTGTCAATACATCGAATTTATTTGCATTTCTTTTTTGTTTGATTACAATCGGTTAATTTAGAGTAGTTTTTTTGTCTTTCAGTATCTGTTATTTACTTGTATTTACACTCTACTCTTTTGTTCAACCATTGCACATTAAAAGCGTCAAATATAGCACTGAGAATGGCCTCATGCGGATGAAAGAAAATACATTACAGGACTCCGAGAAAACGTTACTGAGGAGAAAAGACAATAAAAATATTAGGGTTCAGGGAGACTATTAATCTTTGTCTGTTCGCTATATTTTTTATTGTCTCTGTCTGTCTGTTTCTCTTTCATTTTATCTAAATACGTACATGCACAGGCACACACGCACATAAATATATATACACACAGTTTTATATATATATATATATATATATATATATATATATATATATATATATATATATATATATATATATATATATATATATATATATATATATGTGTGTGTGTGTGTGTGTGATAGGATAAAGAAAAATATGAAATGTCATAAATCTAACATGCTGTACTTTCATTAAAGCATCATCAGCGAATGAGATAGGGAGAATGAAAAATATTTTTTAGTTTTGCGTTCTTTGATTTGAATTGTTAAGCAGGCTTCATGGGTATTTTAATTGCTAAGCTTTATTAGTATAAATTGCGGCATTCTCATCATAAGAAGTGATGACGTGTCCTTCTGAAATGCATAAAAAAGGATTCCAAACCTTCGTGCAAAATATTAGATATTAATATATGTACGTATAATAATGTATGAGTGTATCGAAATTCTAGTTTATCTATGTGGGATTCGGATGATAATGTATATTCGTGAGAGTCTGTGTTTAGTACGATTTAGTTATTTTTGACGGATCGTCCGCATGTTGATGTGGGGTCGTTTTTAAGTAATCACCAGCTCTAGTAGATAAGCCTTCCTTAGATTCTTTAAGAATGGGTAAAGATGTAATATATTGCTTTTAATGTGTAATGTGCTTTTTGTCAGAAAATGTATTATCAGTTCTCCATAGAATTATTATCGACGTAATGAGGGATAGAAAAACTGGTCCTCCCAGTAATTTTATTTGGGGCTAATTTCTTGGATTATTTCTGGTCATGACCCCTATCGATATTGTTTATAAATGCATGTATGTAGGAAGTATGCATTATTTATGGTCTTGACTTCTACTGGTACTAAGATAACAATTTATATTTGTAAAAACGGCTGAATATCTTTAGAAATAAAATTACGAATTAATATTTCCAAAATCCAAATATGTTGAAATATGTAGGCATCGGGAAAATTATTTCAACGGTTCTCTTGGATTTGGGATTCTAATGTGATTTTAAATTAATGATAAATCTCTGATAAGCTTGTCTCCCTAATGACCCGACTACATATATTCAGGTGTAGTATAAGATTGACATGTAGGTCCTACCATTTACGGTGGAAATTGCTATATGCAGCGGTCAATTCTAGTCCAAATGTTTCTTTTCTTGCACTTTCCACCTGTAGAACTCACTTCCGGTTACTCGCCTCCCTGAGAACTACAATCTTCAAAAATTTAAATGTAACGTCAATAGAAATCTTCTATCTTCTTCAATATCCTTAATGGTTTGCCCCTATTCCATGTCTTCTCTTTTATTTTAACTCCCGTTAACTTCCTGCGTACTAGTGACATTCCCGCCTTTCTTGATATCAAATGATTACAAAATTAATAAATTACAAAATATTTTTAATTTAAATTAAGAAAAATCAGTATTATGATAAAGTTACTTTCTAATATATCGTGTCTAACATCTATTTTGAAAAGTTATTTAAATGAAATTCTAATATTTCAGTAAGGAAAACTTATTGGCATGTTTAATCAATATTCAATTGTGCATCAGTTTAAAGCGATAATTTATGGGATCGTTCCTTTTAATTGTCTCACTCATCTGAAAAATAGACCCTCATTCTTGCAGATTTTTAGCAATCCTTTGTATTACCATTAACTTCAACTGTCTCCACAAACATTCTATAAGATTAAAGCCTTGTCTTTGAGCTGGGGATGGTAAAACATCACATTTGTTTACCTCCAAAAATGATTTAATTAAATTTAAACTCTGTCGACGATCATTCTTCTTTGTTTGTTTCATTGATGTCGTAGATTTAGCGTCCTTGCAGACCCCTTGCTAGATCTAATTCAAAATATCAACTTATTACTTCTTTCACATGAAGTCATCAAATTAATTAAATCCTTATGACATTTCGCTGAGAGACTCTGGTCCAGAACCTCAAATTACTACCTCCCTGATGTAGCTGAAATTCTTTCTGTCGACTGCAGAACATTATAAACGTGTTGAAAAAGAGCACGAGTGTCGTAGATTATGTTACGTGGCACCAAGATAGGACAGGTCAGACCCGAATAAGACAAATTAACGAAGATTAAGCAACAAGGTACTTATATTCTTACATAGTTCAAACTCCAACAATACTTTTATAATTAACGATGATTATGTAAGAAAGCAACTCCTTATTAAACAAACTCATGTTTAATGAATCTGTCAAAGAACTATGAATTTTAACGGAAAAAAGACGTAAATTTTAATAAAAAAGAAGAGTCAAATTCTGGGCTTGTCTATTGTGTTCTCAATAACTCAAGTTCATTTGGTTCAGGTATAAATCACTCGTGTCTCCCCCCGTATTTATACTACTGTACTGTACTGATGCGGCATTCACCCTGGGCGGATTGAGCCGGCTTTTTCCTGTTATGAGAAGAAGATTCTTGGGATAAATTATAGAAGTAGGGTACCCAGGCCTACTCGGATAACGTTCTTGCTTGCCGCGGGGTTCCCACAGACACAGAAACAGGAACGACCAGAAGCCGCCGGTTACCGATGCAGACGCTCCTTGGATTTTCACCAGAGCCCTTGTTAGCCGGGCGTGTGTGTCAGACCTGTCCGCCTTTGGTGGTTTACCAGGAACGAAGTTCCGGCGGCATAGCTCTGACACTACCGTTTACACCCCCCCACCGACTGTGAGGTAAGGGTTGGACTTTGGGGGCTTACAGTACCAGGTGTTCCCAAGCGGTCCCCCATCTAAGTACTGACCTGGCTCTACGCTGCTTAACTTCGGTGATCGTATGAGAACCAGTGTTTCAGCGTGATTTGACCGTAAGCGTCCCTGTATTTATGGATTAAATAAAATATAGACTGATATCTCTAAGCGTGTGTAACACCGAGTCTAAGAGAATAAAATTTTCAAAAACCGAAAAAGACAACGCGAAATCAGTGTACACTTTTTCCATGGAAATTCACAGGTAATAATGATAATTATGTGGAGACGCATGATTGTCTACGAACTGAAGGTTCATGGAATTTTTTAAAAACATAGTTGTCAATGTTGTCTATCAGATATTTACCTTCATTTCAATAATTATTTATAACAGTGAAGTTTTTTGTGCTCCTATCTAAAATTCGTTAAAACTTTCCTCTTCTAAATGAATGCTAGAAAAGATCGAGAGCTCGTTAAACTTATACATTTGCTCGTGAAAATAGCATGTTTTATAAATAAATAAGTAGGTTGTCCTTCAGATCGCCGCCATGTGTAAAGGACCGAAAAGCACTGCTCTATGTGTCCCCAAACTTTAATTCAGTGTTCTTCCACTGAGGGATCATTGCATAGCAAAACTGAAGTCCAATGCCACTAATCTGTTCTACTAGATTCATCCACTGAACATACCCAACATTCGACTGTCGATGTTTTAACAAAATCTCTGACTGGGATGGTTTCCGGGTGTCCTCCCTTGCCAAAACGTAATTCTTAATTTGGTCAGAGTTCTGGATATTGTTTCCAATTCATATTGTTTAACTAGTCCAAATACCAATTAGGCTAAAGAGTTTTGTCTCTACTCCTATTTACACAGATCAGTTGGAAAAAAAGTTGAATTCATACATTTTCAAGGGTGTTTTGTGTATCAGTGAGTGTAAGGAAATTTAATGGAATTCAGCCCACTGATTTTGCATTTAAAATAGCTATCCACATACACATCGAATACCTAAACTTTATTAAATACAAAGTCTTATAAGAAATTTATTAACAACCGATATTACCCTAGGTTTTTATAATCGGATAAAATACCTAGAAGTTCAGACACAGATAGTTCGTTATTCTATTCACCTTACAACGAGTGGTATAACATTGTATGTTATAGTCGGGTTTGAAACATATCATTCTATCTTTGTCTCATACACAAAAAGTTTGTAAAGCAACAAAAGTTCAGTCATTTAAGAATTGAATCAATGCAATGAAACATCCTCAGACGAAATTATAGTTAGTACAATCACGTAGAAAATATAAGTGATCTTTTTTACGTTTTAAAAATATTTCTCTGTTGATATTCGATGTTATTATTAATCTTATGATATTCATTGTTTTTATTTAACTTTACATGTAATTTTATAGATTTTATCAGTTTTGTATTCACATCTTTTTTATTAATAATTTTAGTGGGAATATTCCTAAAAGAATAAACATATACATTACATGATGAACATCTTACAGATTCATATATACATATACTGGGTGTAATAGATAAATTGTCGTCTGAATTACGCAAAAATGAAAATAACACTGACATATCATTTTAATTAATATATTTACCAAAATTGCACAAAGATATCATGAAATAGTAAATTGTAATGTTATTCAATAAAGCGCCATTGATTTTAACCAAGGCTTCCAGACGACTTCGGAATCACTTGCATCTCTTCTGAATGGTCTCCTTTAAGTCGGTGAATACAGCTATAATCGTTTACTTCAGTTCATCTTTGTTGTTAAAGTTTTGAGTTTTGTTGGTCTATCGCTCAAATACGCCCGACAGAAAATATACAAGTGGGTTGCAGACTGTGGAATTAGGTGGACAGATGTAAGGGGTGCTGTGGTCGTAGAAATTAACTGATAGCCATGAATGGGCTCACCGCTTCGTGTGGCAGGCTTGTGATGCAGAATAATGCTGCCCGAATTAATTTGTCACCCTCTTGACCTAGAGCAACACAATCTTCTGAAGGAACTTGATGTAGTTCTCCGTGTTGAGGCCTTGTGGGAAGATGAATGGAAGCATAACGCACGCCCTCGGTAGTAATCTTGTTTATCCCAATTAGACACACGCAACACTTTCGAAATCCTCTACACTGTCCTCCGACTGACACTCTGAAGTATCAGTATCTGAGTTTCCGGCGCGAATGCCAAGCAGTTCAGTATACATTTTCCAAATTTCTGTCGGATGGAATTGCAAAAGTTTGCTCTTTTTCTCGCAGACGGTGTCCACCTATACTCTGCAGTCGACAAATTCACAAACAACCAAGGCGCATGGACGAAATTAAAAATATAATATGGCGATAATTTACCCATCGCACACTTTACATTCTCCATTAAACCATCTATTGAGACTATTGTACGTGAACTGTGTATTTTTTTAAAATTTCATATGAACGGTTTCGAATTTTCTTAGATATTATATTATAGATTTTACATTTAGTTTACATTCATTAAGTCGTTACATATATTCGTTTGATTTTCCTTTCTAATGTTCAGAGAAAGGTCTGGAAGAATAATCTGTTGCAGTATCTTTTTCTTCTTTGTAACTCTGTTCATTCTGTTAAAGTTATACAATTTTTTTTTCAGATTAGACACCTCTTTGATATGTAATGCCAAGTAGACAATATGAAGCTTTTTGCTTAAAATCAAGGTCACAAATTTGCGAAATGTGTACAGGAATGACTTCAGTACCGATAGAATAGGACAGATCTTTTTTTCCGTTTCAAGAAGATGAACTCTGAACTCTCCGCATTCGACACGACCTGTTCAGTTTGCTAACAACCAATTGCATGCGCGGATTGAAGAGGAGCCGTACCAGACCACTGGAGAATCGGCTAAGAATTTGGCAAACTCTCATGTTACTGTCGCTTCTCATCTTCACTCACTGAGTAATCTCGACAACAACCAAACGGCTAAAAATGCAATCCAGCTGACAACACTTATGCGGGAAGGCAGTGTGATAATTCAACATGACAATCCTCGCCCCGACCTCGTTAACAATATCAAACATTAAATTAAAGATTTCGGTTGGGATGTGTGTCCAAATGTACTCGATTCTCCTGATTTAGCCCCTTAAGTCTACCACCTTTTCCAGTTGATTTCTAACAATTTGTGTGTTTTTATTCATCAAAGACATGGAGGTTAAAACGTGGCAAGTCAAAAACCTTGTGATTCTACAGTCGTGGTATTCAAAAGTTAGTGGATCGTTGGTTTGAAACCGTAAACAATAATTAATCAGAACTATTAATGCATAATAAGAATTAAAATGAAATCTAAAAATAATCTAATTTTTGTAATAAAATAATGGCATCAGTTTAAATTGATGTCAAGTTCATAGGGACGAAATCGATGATATCGTTTTGAGATAATCAGTTCTATTGTTAAATTTAATTAGAGTAGATTCGTTTTCCGCTGCATATTCGCTTACCCCCACAATATATAGGATAAATAACATTGAATACGACCTCTGAAATACTGAAACTTCTGTAGAATATTGAAGCGATATTTGTGCCAGTAATATCCATTCAATAATTTGTCTGTCATCGATGAAGTGATTACCTACCATATATCTTGACATCTTAAAATTCACCAAGCACACATACCTCAACATATATTGGTGAGATTTCAACTATATATTTCTGCTTCTACTTACAAGTGTCTGTTTATCATTTTACTTAAAATATCCTAGACGCATAGACGTTCCGTTCATGGAATTCACGGCATTCTGCTATTAAAATTTCTGTTGCCTTCAGTTTTCTTATTCATCCGTACAGTAATTAACCATCATTCACTGTCATATAATAGGATTTATATTACATAGTATTATTAATTGTTTAAAAAATGTATTACCCAGTCTCTTAATACGCTGTTCATTGTATTAAAAACGCATTTCACGCTTGACCTGCATTATAAGGTTGGAAATTTCAAAATATGGCAAAATTATTTTTAATCTGCACTTCTACATTGCTAATATATATATATATATATATATATATATATATATATATATATATATATATATATATATATAATATTGAATGGCAACTGGTCTAGGAGAAGGACATTCTCTGAATTCAAAATCTGCGGAGGGTCGTTTGGGAACCTTGTGGCACACGGTGCACCAGGTCTCTTTATTCGTCCCTTCAAAAAGTGTGGATCGTCCTGCATGAGGCCTTCACCATTATAATCACGTCTCATGTGTCGTTGTCGGGCTGTCGGTTTCCTGAAACTGATCTTCTTGTCCCTCATACGTCGAAATCTACGGAAGAATCGACTATATATATATATATATATATATATATATATATATATATATATATATATATATATACACACACCTAAATTAATTTGTCTGTGCGTTGTCATTATAAATTTCTAATGTAAAATACATAATACATATTTTTTCACTCACATATTTCTGTTAATATCTGATGTAAAATCTTATTAGCCATATATTTTTAAATAATAATGAACTTAAGAATTTATCAGCCCTTTGAAGATTATTTAATCTTGGAAAAAAATTTTATATTGTAAGAATTGTCTTTTGGTGAATATAATGATTTGGTGATACAAGTCTAATATTTAACCTGTTATTGGAGGGAAGAGGTGTATCACTAACTTTCCCAATGGTACATGTGTGAAAGTTAATATAAAGAAACTGGACTGTTACTGTCACACGGCACCAGCCAATCCAAGCTTAGGGGATGTGCTATTGCCAAACGGTCACTCATATTGGTAATGAGCATGCTCTACATTGCATAAGTATGGTGATCGTAGCCATAGATCTAGAAAAATTTTAAATATTTCGTAATTTTTTTAACAGTCATTTCAATTTTTCTTTTCTTTTCTAACGCTATTTTTAAAGCTATAAAGAAATGTACTCTCTAAGATAAACTTATCGAAGCAAGTATTCTGTCTGCACCGAAAAGGAAATCCAAATTTGCTTTAAGAAATGCATCAGAAGCAGCTGACAAAGACAAATAGAAAAAAAGGATTAAAACAGTGAAATTTATACATTGTGCACAACATAAAAGAAAACGGCGGGAATCGTAGATGGCGATAAACGGGCAACGATAGTGGCCAAATGCGGACGGAATGATTGTCTGGCAGATAAGAGGCAGGCAGCAGAAATCTTGCTAAATCTCTCGATCGGAAAGGATAAGTAATTCCATTTGTCACAAAACAAAAGAAACCGATTGCCGTGCCAATCTTGAGAAACATGTCTGGTTCTGATCACTCAACCATGACAAAACCGGCAACCAGTATTTTCTTTTTCTGCGATATTTACACCAGCAGAGAAAAATCTAACTGCATTTTTTTTTCAATTTTTTTTTCGATCTAAGTATTCATCGAAAGCAGAGTTAAGAAGATTTGTTCTTATATATTTAATCTTAAACACATTATCTTTATTTAACTAATTATATGATTATTCACTTCCACCACTTAAGTCGGTTTGGTCATTCAAATCTCAAATGTATATTGGCAGGAACGTGGAATGTTAGGCATAGGCAACGGATCCCTTCTCTTTTTAGATAATCTTCGGACGGGAGCCAAATTGTATAAAGGTATAAATTAGTAGTCATATATTAGTATATTTTAATAATTGTATCCCAAGCAACAAGTAAAGAAATTTAAATATCTGTAAAGTTTCTAATAAAAGATGTAAAGTGCGATACTGAGAACTTAAGCTGTATTGGAATGACCAAAGATGCATTCCCCAAAAAGGTAAGCTGATTATTAAGAGTTTGAAACAGTTCGTTAAAAACAAAGAAGAGAGTACTGACCTGTTAAGTGATGTCTGTTCTCTATCGCAGAGAATGCTGGACAATCTCCTCAAAGATGGAGAAGAGACTTGAATCAACAGAAATGCGGTTCTACAGAACGTTGCTGAGAAGGTCATAGCCCGATCATGTGAACAAAGACGAGATTTTGTAGAAAATGTGAAAGAAAGGGAACTTATACTTAATATCAGGAAGAGGTAGTTGAAATTTCTAGGGTACATATTAAGGAAAGAGTGCTTGGAAAATTTGATATTTCCAGCAGAGATTGGGGAAAAGATTGACAGAGGAAAGCATCACAAAGATTACATGATGAGCTTGAGCAAATGGATGGTAGAACAGGATTTGGGAGGAGAAATATCAAAAAGACAAAACTTATTAAGAGCTACATGAAACAGAAAATGTGGAGGGCCATGATCGCCTACGGGCTGAAGGGACACGGCACATAAAGAATAGAAGGGGATAATGACGCAAACAGTGAAAGAAATATAAGAAGACATTACAAAGAAATGAAAACCCAACCATAAACAGGAAACCAGGGATAAAACTTTATACCTGCTCCAAAAAAAAATTAAAAAGAAAGAAAGAAAGAAAGAAAGAAAGAAAGAAAGAAAGAAAGAAAGAAAGAAAGAAAAACGTGGGGGTGTGTGACCGGGCAATAATGCGAATCTATTTACTCAATGATAACACATACCGTATCCAGTGAATATAGAAATATATAAGAAGGTTAATTAGTATGCAATTTACAGTTATATACAGATTATATAAATTATTTATAACAAGGCATGTCAGGTAATTCCAATCTTTGTCAATTTTCAGCACGTGACACCTGTGTTTTAGTGAACGATCCAATGCTCATAAATAATAGAAAGAAAGTATCTCGTTCTTTTCTTTTTTTGAGGTTTGGAATTTCGAGGAATGTGGATGAGAAAACTTATTTTACTCTAGAAACAAAAAGCAGAACTATTAAAAGAAGAACAAAAGAACTCTAACCGATAAGAAAGCCAGAGGAGTTTAATCAAGTTTGCGTCAACTAGAGTTGCCAGACATATCGCAGTTGAGACGATGGTAGGTCGGGGAAAGAATGATCGAAACAGAAAATATTCGGATGGAGAAGAATAGAAGGAAAACAAATAAAAGCCTTCAAAGTAGGAACACAGAGAAACAAAGAAGAAAAACATGAATGAATAATACAATATGGTGAATGATATTTCAGGAATGAATACAGAGTCATATCGGAAGGAGAGTTAGAATAAAAATGATAGTGTCAATAAATTAAGAAAGATGACATACCATAAGAAATACATGAAACAAATAAAAAAAACCCCGAAGAGTCTCTATAGCAAGAAAAACAGTAGACTATCAACAATAAAGAGAAAGAAATGAAAATAAGAAAAGAAAGGACAAGGTGAAAGATACTTGAAAAAACAGATTAAGTGAATGGGATGAAGAAATAGAGGGAATAAAAAAAAACAGCAACTAAATAACATCATCATCAAAAAGTCGTCAATAATAAAGAAAAGAAAGACAAGGAAGGGCGAAAATGTTTGAACTGAAATGGCTGAGGAAGCAGAAATTCTGAAGGATGTGAATATTATGATCGTAAAGAAAACTCGAATGAATGAAAGCAGAAACAAAAGCAAATCTAAAGAACTACATCAAAAAGAACGCAAGAAACAAAAATAAGCCAAAAGCGAAGGCAATGAAATGGCATGGACTGCAGACATAACAAATGGGATCTGAAAGATGCACACAAGTGTGCAACGACATTTCTTGCAAGCCACTTGAAACAATGCAACAAGTAACAAAAGAAGAATGAATGTGGGAATAATATGAAATACAACCAGGAAAGAAAAATGGAGAAATAAAACCATCCATTGAGAATTGCAGAGGCTGATTCCAACTATGGCAAAGTAAAAATCATGGACATGGTTAATCAGACCGCGCATAAAAAAGTTAAGCTCACTCCTTTATCGTTGAAACTCACACGAAATACAAAAGGAAGACTACAGCCTCACTCCAAAATAGTACCTGTGGAGTAAAGATGATTTAACATTATACAATCAGAGAAACTACTTCAAAATTGGGACATGTAATGAGAAAGAAAGGCCAGGAGAATCTGATATCACAAATCGAATAGAGGGGAAGAGACATAAGGGAAGGCAACGTATAAGATAACTGGCGGACTTAAGCAAGCGGATGACAGGACGTGGTCTTGGGGATGTGGCAGATGGACGAAACTTATTGAAATCTACAAGGGATGAGGGGAAGTGGAGAGCTATGATCGTCTAACACCTGAAGGTACAAAACTCATAAAAAGAAAAAAAAATACTTCAAAATGACTACAAAAACACACAAATATATATAATTAATTATGTATAAGCAAGATAATTTTCCGATTTTTTTAGTTTGAGTTAGAAAATTATAAATACTTTATCAGAAAAAAAAGACTGAAAATTGTTCAGATACCAAACTAGTTACATTCCAACACCGCAGATGAGAACGAAAACTACGGCCAGTGACGATGAATGGATGCTCCCTTCGAGGACACATTGTGCCCTCATAAAATATTGGGATGCAAACTCCTATCCGACTTTTATATGGAACTCTTATATGCGATTTATTGCTAAAGATGCAAGCAAGATGATCGGCTCCTTTTACCGCTGCAGTATTTATCTGAAACCTCGTGCTAACATCGACCTTCATAAGAGCCAGAGCAGGCCGAAAATGTTGTACCCTTGTCATATTGGGGCCGCAGCTTCCCAGTCTCTACTTTCGAGTTTTGATGAGTTTTAAAGTGCCTTCATGTTTTTTTTTGGAATATCCACTCTCCCACAAGTGTGGTGTGACGAGCCTCTCTCTGATCTCTCTTCTACTACAATGGAAACTGTTCGAACGGACTTCATTCCTTGGCACCATCAGTTCTAATCTTTACAGATAGAGCCAGTCTTGTCACTTTCATTGTAGAAAAACACCGACATTTCCTCCGCATTCCAACAGTGAAAAATTAAGTTCCACTCGAATAGCTTGTCACCGCGAGCCACTACTCTATGGAAAAGATTCCTAAGAAGACGTTTCCCTGATCACTATGAACTTACCCTGTTCAAGTCTAAAGTTAACGGTTACCTTCCACTACTATTCATTATAAATACCCCTTAATCTAAAACTCAACCTCGACTGGCTCCAGGCCTTGTACAAAGTGAACCGTACTGTAAACAAGAAACATTGAATAGTTTAATAAAAATTAACAAGGGCTTAATTAACTGACTAAATCTTATGAACACTTACTTTTACTTCTAAATAATAATAAACATTTTTTAAAAGAGTTTCTCAAATTTTTCCTCCACAGACATATATTCCTTTATCGAAATTCTAGAATGATGAAATATCATTATCATGATTCATAAAAGGAATGAATCAGAGAAAAAACAAATAAAGCATCAAGCTTGGAATAGGGCGTTCGACGCTGATACATAAAAAAAAATAAAGTTCACCGTTGCACTTCGATTATGTTATTAATATATTTTTAAGGAGAATTAAACTCACGCGATATACTTTTCGTAAAATATATATCCTGAGAAATAGAGCGGAATCTATCAGTTAAAAACATTAATTGATATTTAAAGATTAGCTTGTCTATATAATATATAAATTACATAATGTTACTTGTAAAATTTAAATGGTATAGATAAATATATATATGTATACGTAGATATATCAATACCTCCTGGTATATTTTTCCATTCTATGTTATCTTGGGAAAGTTTTTCGTTTTTTTTTTTTCATTTCGACGTTAACAGAGAAATATGTATATCAGTGATTATGCAGACGACACCATTCTGTAATAATTACTTTTTTCAGCTCTCAATGTGTCAAAGATATCTTGAGTCTATTGTCATCCGTGCAATTGGAAGTGACAGTAGTTTGACACTGTTAAGAACCTGTCACGGTACACTGAAATCTTATGGGAAAGAAGATGACAACTAAAACAGGAAATAGGCAAGATAAAATGTCTGAATATATATTCAATGTCATACAATTTAATTCCTTGGTTTCTATTTCAGAGATCAAACTAGTGAATATAATGTTATGTCTTTTGCAAAAAAATAATCTTCGATATTACGACAATAGCATTGGATGTCATTGCTTTTTCATCGACTAATTTTCTAATTAATACATTCCAACAGATAAATAATTTCCGCTGATGGACACAATCTCGCTAAAAATATCGACAGAACTGCCGTAAATGAGACGGTCGAGTCTAAATATTTTGTATTCACGGAGGTTCGAGATTTGTGATTACAACTCATATAGCTTGATTTTAAAAGTATGTGTTTGGGGATCATGTCAACATTGCAAAATTATGTTTCTCCTGAAATTCTAAAAATGCTTTTAAATGAAGTGTGTTCTCTGGGAGTCTAAGACAAAAACAAAGTGTTAGGCAAAGAAAGAGATAATGAAGGAAATATTTTCTACATGATGTGCTTATAATACCAGATTAATTCAAATACTAGCATTTCTGTTCGATTCGTGTAAGAAGACGACATGTTTCTTTAGATACTTAATATCGTCTTGAGAGATGTTCCTTTTTACGATGCGTAGGTCTGGGAAAATATGATACACACACACATGCACAAACGCTCACTACTGTATTTAGACACAAGCACATAAATACACACCTATCTATCTATCTATCTATCTATCTATCTATATATATATATATATATATATATATATATATATATATATATATATATATATATATATATATATATATATATATATAGTTGTATATTTAGGCAGCAATCATTCACTTATGAATGTTTTATTAAAAAGGACAGAAAAGGTACAACGG
>CAHIKZ030005269.1:2305000-2337500 GCA_903632075.3 Acanthosepion pharaonis | reverse complement strand
TATGTATCATATCTTATCTTAAGAAACATTACAATATACTATATTTAAAGCTTTTATTCGTTTTATCTGCTATGATACCTACAAGCCCAGCTGTTGCAATAATATTCTTCTGTCTTTTAACAATAATCACCTGCCTACAACGGCTGATTAGGGGCGACTTCGTCACACACTATCCGTCTATCGTAAATATATTTCATGCCTACCATGTACCCTATATATACATAAATATCATTAAATGTTCCATATTTGTTGCTCTATTTGGCTTATCTAGGATAATACCAAAGAAAGCACGAGAGTATCGTTTATATAATTATGTCCGACCTACAACGCCCAGAGAGTGGTGACTAAGCCTGTAGCAATCTGATTATCGTAAATTTATTCCATGCCGTGTAGCATATACATATTTACGAATCATTACAATGTTCTGTGTTCGTTGATTTTATTTGGATTGTCTGCTATGAGAAAAAATAAAGCCCAGGATATTCATTTATGTAATTGTATGTGTGAACATGAAACACAGACCGACTACACTCGACTATGACTAAAGCAGGCATTCTATTGTAAGACTATATTATGACATAGATGCATAGATACTTATGAATACGTACTATGTTCTATATTCTTCGTTTTAATTTTATTATCTGCTTTGACACTAATGAAAGTCCTACGGTTGCCGTAGTAATAGTCTTTTATCTCTGAAAAATGAATACCAAACGACTTTGACCTACTTATGGAATTAACACATTAATTCCATCTATATTTTACGCGCGTGCGAGTTTTCCTCCCTTCCTTTCACACTCGTGCGTGTGTGCGCGCGGTTTGCACCCCTTCCTCCCTCTCACAGCTAGACGTAGCAGTAATCTGGAGGGGGAACTTCGCTAGCTCCTACTGATGAAGTCAGCCTAAAAGATTTTGAATATTTTTTTCCCGCGCGTTTCTCGGCGTCTCAAACGAACAGCGTTTGCAAGCCAGTTGCCTCCCGACTTTCGACCTAACTAGACGGGCAACTCATTTATTCCGTGCCCTTAACCCATATGGGGGCCGGAATATCTTATCTCAACAATGTCGACCTCACACTGTACCAAGACTTCTTCTCGTCTTGAAGCTGCCCGCAGGTCAGACCTTCTCCGTTTTCGACCAGAAGACGTTCGAGACACACGACACAGTCGTGAGCAAAACTTCGTATTCAACAAGTGGCTTATTTTTATCCCTCGTCAGTCAATCTTAAATACAGACAGGGATATCTTATTGACGAACAAACTTGCTACCCGCAGGTCAGACCATCTCCGTTTTCTGATAGAAAATGTGCGAGACACACGACACAGTCGTGGGCAAAAATTTCGTATTCAACAAGTGACTTATTTTATCCCTCGTCAGTCAATCTTACATACAGACAAGGATATCTTACTGACGAACAGATATTCTTCGTCCCTTCTGGACTCGCCATAATTAACTTCTCATAGACGATGCAACCAACTGCAAATAACTCTTCGTCCTTTTGGCTAGACGTCCACAGCATTCCGTTAAAATTTTCAACAGTTAATTCAAGACCTGACCAAACTCTGAGACCCTACTTTGAACCTGAACATAAAAAAAGATAAAAAAACACAAAAAAAACACAAAATCACATACACTCTCAACGCCAAAAAAATCCACAGTGAGTACTCCTTTCTATCTGTGCGCACATACACCTCGTGTTTAACGAGTACCTTTTTCCAGAACCTTATAAAACTCTTTTTCCCGCCTTGTTCATCTTGCATTCCTATTTTGGCGCGGAATATCTTCTCTGATCTCGTACCACGAGATACCTACTTGTTTTTCCATTTAATAAAATAATTACACATGTTTTACATCCAGACGCCTTTGTCATTTTATTCCGGCTATCTTTTTGATGTTTATAATTTATGCACTCGTTGATTGACCCCTTTCCTCTCACTGTTCATTCACGCATTTCTTTTTATACATTGTTTGTGGACTCGTTAGTTTAGTGTGGTGTCTGGCACAAGGCCACTTTGTAATAAACCAGCACTGCATGCTGCCGGGTCTGCAACATACTACAATCTGTCTTCCGTAAATTTAATTCATGCTAGTCATGTTGCATATATATATATATATATATATATATATATATATATATATATATATTAAGAAATGGACAAAGTTCGACAATTTATTTATATTATTTTCTATGAAAATTTCTCGGACATTCAGGCCGGTAAATGTTATTTAATACTGTTTATTATAAACAGAGCATTTACTTAAATACTTGTATCTATAAAAAAGAACGTTAAACATAAAAATACCTTTAATATATATATATATATATATGTGTGTGTGTGTGTGAATGTAATGAGAACGAAAATAATATATGAATTCTAACATTTACAGCATTATTTCAAAAGAGGGCTCGATACCGATAGTAGGGCAATAATTATTTAGTATAATTTTTTCATAGTTTAGTATTTAGCATAGTTTTAAAATAACAAAATAAATATTCCCAATTACTACTATAAATATCATTTGAAATTATCCCTCCTTCCTCTTTCATCGTATTACTCTCTCTTATTTTCACTTTTCCTCCGCCACCCTTCACTCTTAGAAGGATTGGAAATATTATACATAGACGTATGACCGTTGTTGTCGGAAAGGAAATTTTTCAGATCTAGACATCATTTAATAACTCAATCATCCTTTTTGCTTTTATGTATTAGAATTTTTTTCAAACAAATAAGAAAAGGAATTGACGTCTTACATGGGGCTTGCTTACAAACATAACATTTGATACTCACCACTCGAAGTGCAATTAAATGCACTGAAACAAAGTTTCATCTTTGTAGGGAGTAAATTGTTTTTTCAATATGAAAAATTATAATAAAGAAAAAATGTGTATATATGTGTGTGGATCATTATAATGTTCTTTGTTTTTATTTGAATTATCTTCTATGACACCAAAGAAATCCAATATTTGCATTTATACAGTTATATAATTGAACACTAAACAACGGCCTAAATAAATTTTGTCTATCGTAATACCAAGGGCTTTCTTTTTTAGACACTGAGTATATAGAAACATCCCAAATGTTCTATAATTCCGAGTGCTTTCGGATATACTTGTAGCCATTATTAAGGATGATTTTATTTTTCACTTTAATTGAGTGTTTTCGTTGCGAGTATGTTTTAATGTTATAGAGATGATTTAATTTCCGAAAACAGCACATTCTGACCGTTTTCGCAGTTAATATTAAGTTTTGGCTTTTTTTTATTATTAAGCTTCCATTAGTTTTAATCATTTTTTACATGCGGATGAGGTTATTATGTTTGTATTTTCTACCAATATGTTTCAGATGGCGTCTGCTAAGGTTGTGTGTGTCTGTTAAATGTGTTCTAATAGATCAATCGTCAGATGTGTACGTAAGGCGTCTGCATAGGCTCGTAAGGGGCATTTGAACTGACAGATAATGTTCGTTCGTTTTAATTTTGACTTGGCTGGTATCTTGTTATTTTTGAGTATAAGGTTTGCTGTAATTATTAATTAATAATTATTACTTTATAATACTCCTAAGTGAAGATTCATCTTGTTTGTAGTCAATGTGCATTTGTTTTTTGTAGAAAATATTTATGAAATTTCACTATCGTTGTTATTTTATCTTTGGATTACTATGAACTCGTTCGTCGATTGAGCATTAGGGGAAAAAGGTATTTTTTTTTCTACAGCTGCTTTTGTTTTAAATGTGTCGCTCTGCGTTAGAATTGAGGGCTATTGGAGCCGAATAGCATTTATATATCACGTATATAACGTGTTAAAATGTCCTTTTCTGCGAGGGCTGATAGCTTAGAGGTAACGGTCGCTGCCAGATGTCGTGTTTCGATGCCGATTTGAAGTAATCAGATATCTATCCCCACTGATGTGCTGTGATACAGCGAAACAGTCTCTCTTTCCATATATATATATATATATATATATATATATATATATATATATATATAATGTGTAAGCCCCGTTTTTATATACTTCTATATATGAAGACTAACCATCGACCTTCTCTACCCGATTGGAGTCGACTACACCAAAAGCAATCCGTGTAACACAAATCTATTTCACGCTAATTATGTAGCATATAGTGTTTCGGGCAATATTAATTCAATATCTGTTATAAATGTATTTAAAGTATATATTCTTTAAGAAAAACCTTTATTAAATCAATTAAAAGCGCTTCATTTTTTTTTTTTTATATTACGCTGGGATAGTAATTAAAAATTAAGATAAGCAAAACTAAGTGAACTCTTACATTTCAGATTTGATTACTGATCCCTTTTGAGGTTACAAGGGCAGCCAGTCTTTTTCTATAATTTTAAGATGTTTCTCTCAATAGCGTTTATTCGTTTTTGACCATTCTTCTTGGAAAATCTCCCACCGATCTTAATTGGTTTCTTGCCTGCACTGCATTCTTTCATTTCAATCATAGGTTTTTGTGGATTTGCTTGGATTTTTCAGATCAATGTACTGTTTGAAGTTCCAGTCTGACCTAAACACAACATTTGAAATGAGGACAAGGCACTTTTATTCAAAATTGTTTGGTATCTTTCAAAGTCCATTGTTCTCTCAAAGAGTTGTAATTTGCAAGTAGCATATACAGCAAAGCATCCACGCATCATAATGCTATCACTGCAATGTTAAATGATAGATATCAATTTATTCTCTTCAAAGCATACACCATATATTGTTCCATCTCAAAAGGTCTAGTTTTGTCTCATCCAACTATAAACATTTTTGCTGGGACGTTTCTAGCTTATTAATATGATCTCTGGCTAGGTGAATATGCTTGTGCTATCTCGTAAGCATTGACTTTTCCTAGTCATTCTTCCATGAAGATCAGCATTGTCGCATTGTATATGTATGCACATTGATTCCGACATTGGCCATGGAGCATTCACAGCAAGATTTGCCTGGATTTGACGAACAAGATGTCTACTTGTTCTTGCTGTAATTGTTTTCATTGTGATGACGTCATACCAAAGTTCTTCCATTTATTTGATCTTTGCATATATATATATATATATATATATATATAATTATTTATTCGAAAATTATGACATAAATGTGTTATAAAATCACTACAAAATAGCCATTTTGTCTAAACAATTCTGGTGTCTTAACAAGTGTTTGCGTTGAATTCAACACAATAACTTGATAAGACACCAGAATTGTTAAAAAAATGACAATTTTTGTAGTGATTTTATAATATATTTATGTTATAATTTTCAAATAAATAATTATTTTTGCTCTACTCTATACTGAGCACTCTTTTAAGAATAGTATTTGTTGGTTTTTGGAATTAATTCCGTTTACACAAATCCTATATTTTGAGATATATATATATATATATATATATATATATATATATATATATATATAGATAGATAGATAGATATATATATGTTTATTCTCTAATTCCGCATTTTGCATACACAATAAGTTATATTTTATGACTGCAGTGTACACAGTTTGCCAAAAAAATGAACACGTGTCGTTTTGCTTTTTCTATGTGCCCAAATCTTTATTGAAACTGGCAATCATTTAGAACAGAAATACAGTTTGTAGATATAAGGGTAGAATTACTTTTTCAAATCTGTATCTTTAATTAATATTGTTTTCTCAGCTTCATAAAAATCTTTGTAAGTCATTGTAATTCATTTCGTAAAGATTTTTCTTAATGAATATATATTTTACTTAAGATTGTGGATTATCTGCAAAAGAGAGAATTATTTAAAATATTATCTTAGTTTTTCAATTTCTTTGCGGAGCCATGTATTTAAATCACTATCATGACAATGTTCTATAGTCACCATTTTTATTTTGATTATCTGCTAAAACATCAAGGAAAAACCGGTAGTTACAGTTATATAGTTCTATAAGTGAACGGTAAATACCGACCCACCGACTCCGCCCGACCATAGGCGACTTCGCCTGAAGGAATCAGTTTATGGTAAATCTATTTCATGCTAATCTTGTAGAATATATATATATATATATATATATATATATATATATATATATATATATATATGTGTGTGTGTGTGTTTCCGTCGTTTAGCAAGGATGTATTGCCCTACATCAAATTAAGTAATTTAGTATATGAGTTTAATTGCCAGTGTGCTGCTGGTTATGTGGGGCGTACAACCTTGCATTTGGAAACTAGAATCAATCAGCATGTACCTTCAAAAATACGACTTGGTAAGATAGATAAAATATGCTATCTTCCACCCATAAATATGGAATCGGCTATTGATCAACATTTAGTTGAGAATATAGCCTGTGCCATGTCGTATAAAAAAGAGTGGTTTAAAATTATTCATACAGCCGATTCCAACAATCATTTGAAGATTTTGGAATCGGTCTGCATAGGATTAAGGAAACCTTCTCTCTGCCGGCAGAAAGAATTTGTAAAGTCTCTTAATCTGTTGGGGGATATTTTATTTTAACTGTCCCTCGCTAATTTATTTACACGTTATTTCCCCTCCCCTCGTTACAAGTATATACACTTGTTTGTTATTTTAGTGTGTTTCCCCCCCTTTTTGCTCTTCATTGCCGTTAATATTCTTTTCGTTGATTAATTATCCAACGATTGTCTCCCGATGGGATGTTGGCTGAAAGGACCTTAGAGACTAATAAAATTAAAATCAATACATTCCTTGTTTTTAAAACTATATATAAATTTTGTACCTCTAAGCATTTGTGTATATATATATATATATATATATATATATATATATATATATATATATAATATGTCTTAAGTATCATTAAAATCTTCTATATTCGATGTTTGGATTATATGATATGGCACCAACGAAAATCCAGGAGTTTTATTACTAATTTTCTGTCTGGGAACACTAAACAAGACCGTCAGCGCCTGACTAAAGGGTGCTGCAATCTGTCTAAAATTTATTTGATGCAAATATTTTCGTAGAAATATACTTAAGTAATAGTAAAATGATCTATATTCCTTGATTTTATTTGGATTATCTGCACTGATACCAGAGAAATCCCAGGGTTTGCATTAATATGTTTGTCATCTGAGAAAACCAAACACCGATTGGCTATGCCCAACAACAGTCGACTATGCCTGAAGAAAATTGTTTATCGTGAATATATTTCATGCCAATGATGCAGTATACATATACTTAAGCATCATTACGTTTTTTATATGTTGTATTTACTTTGATAATCTGTTAGAACATCGAAGGAAGTCAATTAGTCTCCTCGGGTCATAACAAATTGATGCAAACGCTTCGTCAGGATCTTGACCAAAATCTTTCACTCTTTTCACTTTTATGGGCCTAAAGTCATTGAATTCCCATTCCTTGCCTTTTTTCAACAGTGTGTTCACACACATGGAAATTCGGTCAGGGACAGACAACTGACAAAACTATTTGTGGAACACAACAGTCAAAATCGGGACAATGATGTTAAACTGCCTCAAGTACAATTCGTATGGCAGACCATCAAAATCCGGAGATTTTTCCACTGACAGCGCTTTTCAATGACAAGTGAACTTCATCCTCGCAACTATCCGGATCAGTTGGCGCAAGCTGAGGGAAGTCAGAAAAATATACGCGAAATCAAGCTTAGTAAAGCGGCTCCTGAAATGTCGGCGTAACGCTTCGCACATGTTTTTGAACGAACTCTGGTTACGAAAATACGGGTTTTTTGAATCTCCGATATAGTGATCGCAACCTCGACGGATCTCTTTCGTACGCATTTCTGCGACCATATTCAGAGCTTCGTTAGGCAACTTTTTAACCTAACTACCTGACACGGGTAAACGCTTGCTAGCCTCACACTCCAGAGACAGCCTGGCTAAACCTATCTATATGGATTCCCCACCAGCCTTCGTCAAGGACAGAGTATCCTTGCGAGTCCTTACATTATCCTTATTTAGGGCGAGCTGTTGGCTATATTCGATAGTGAAAGACCTAATATAATGATTAAGCCTCACACACCACGTATTCCTAATAAGCGTCCACATTGATTCCCGCTGCACTAATCTAATATTATCCGAAGTAGCGGCTGTCTAGGAAATAGATATTAAACTTCCAGTGTCCCGCTATTCCAGGCCTAGCACCTAACATCATCTGGACACAGACGTATCTGTGGTCCGAATAGTCTAAACTGTGGGACGTAGGTAATTCTAGCGAATCTAGATCGACATTTCTCAATAACTTTCTATCTAGGTAGCTAAGTGCATGTGTAGATGGCCAAACCCCATTTGTAGTCACCGCAAAATACATTCCCCTCTTCCAATTTATAGTCAGAAACACACAAACGGTTTTCGGTTTTAATCTTACTCTTTGTCTGATTTGTCGTTATGTTTGTATGCTATATTCGCTTATACGAACTTTTTTGTGAACGTTTTGCCTTATTTCTCTTATTGTGCATTGCATACATTGTCTTCTTACGTTATATTATTTTTTGCCCTGATCAATTTTCTTGTTATTGCTTATAGCAAAGTTTGTCAATTTTGTTTGATGGTCAATTTTTTTATTTTCCCCATTTCCTCTCAATCTACAATTTGCCTTAATGTTATTTTATCGGTGGAAACTAAACACTGACCGTCACTAAGCACTAACCGACTCCACACGCCTACACCTTAAATAGCCTGCCGTTTGTAAATCAGTTTCATGTCAATCATAAAGTATATTATATAATTTAGAGGCACTAAAATAATCTATATGTGTTCTTTTTATTTCGTTGACCTGCTATGACATGAAGGAAGGGCCAACATGTGCCTTAATATTCTTTACGTTTGAACATTTTAGACTGACAACGCCCGACTATTGATGACCAAGCCTAAACAACTTGTCTTCTTTAAATCTATTTCAGGTCAGTCATTTGATTGATAGGAAATAGATTTGTCAGATAGTGTCTAGTAATTCCTGAAGTGACAGAAGGAGCCTTCCATTTTGCTAGAATCTTTGTCGTACCAATATAAAAATGAGGAAAAAATAGAAGGGAAAATTAATGGGGAAAATAGAAAGACTTTAAATGCATCTCGTTTGATTTGAAATCTCTTTCTTTCTTCAACTTTCATACTTTTAGAACATGTCAGATTCGATTGTAATCGGACAAAATGGCTCTTTTCCAACTTCTTTTGTTCGCACATTTCAAGAACACGCGACATTTGAATAATAAGTAAATGACTTTCAAAAACGACTTTCAACTCATTAAATTCGATCAATGAACGTTGACTTAATAGAGAATACTCCGCTGCGAATTGTGAACGGCAACGTTCATTTAAAAGCAAATATGTTTGCGACTGTATCGAAAGGAAAAAAATATCGCTACATATGTAGGTATGTGTGCGTGTATGTGAGCACATGAGGATTTTTAAGTGCCATATTGTCACACTCTATGCTAATTACGCTCTGCAAATGAGGGTGAACAGGCGGGCGTGTTGGTTTAGGTAAATATATGCAAATGAACCACTTAAGAATTCAGTTAATGAGAAGAGCGAAGAACATGCACGAATTATCAACAGATAATAAGGTTTCATTTTCTTTATTTTGCATTTTTTAATTTTGTTTTTACTTGAATCTGAATATGTTATTCACAAAGTCATATATAAATTACACAAAACTTATATTACATTTCAGAGAGTATGTGTTTTTAAAAGATTGTATAAGTATAGAGGTCGATACATTATTTGATGTAGTCTGCAGCAATCGGTTTTCGAATAATCGCAACTTCAGATTTAAAAGAATATATATATATATATATATATATATATATATATATATACAAACACACACACACATATATATACACACAAACATATACATACACACACATACATACATATATATATATATATATATATATATATATATATATATGATCTGGCATTTCGTCTACAGTCCGTTTCTCACAAACGTGGTGTGGCTTCCCTCTGTTTTTTCTACAAATATTTTAATGGCAACTGATCTTAAAAGCTACTTTCACAGTTACCCCAACTGCATGAATTTAAGCGTGCTACAAGTTTGGATTCTCAGTCCCAAACTCTTACTGTCGAAACAGTTAAATGTAATTGCCTCTTCTACTCCAACAGCTTCTTTACTCCCACTTCCCCTCAGTTGAATTCCTTTCCTCCTACTTGCTTCGCTGATAGCCATAAACATCAAATATTCAAATGTAATTTTAATCGACATCTTCTGATGATTTAATCTTGATCCCCGTCCTTTGCTTTATCCTTTCCTCAACATCCCTATTTACGCTTACTTCCCTTCTCTTTAACCCTTTGCGTGCAAGTGGCCCTGCCAACTTGCTTGGGATGAAATGCTATAAAAAAGGTTATTAAAATCCAGGCGTCTTCGGGATGAAAGACGCAGATTTGAATAGCTATGTGCTCTATGGAAAAGTAATCGCAAACGTCTGTTTGTGAAATGAAAATAAGCATGTTACATAAGGGTGATGTTTTAATGTCTACAGTACGTGAGAGAACATTAAATCTGATTCGATACATAGGATAAATCGTAGCCATTCATTATGAACTAATGTGCATCTCGCGTATAGAAAAAAGTGCAAAATCGAAAAGAAATTCCAGGCAGTTTGCTCACATAACCAATGAGAAAATATTCATAGGAAATGATTCAAATATCAGGTCATCCCATAAGTTCTGTCCGAATTTTAACTTTTTTAAAATGAACGAAATGTAAAGAGTATTTCATAATGTCTAAATGAGCTGAACATTATTTTTATGTTTAGATGCATTTAAACCGATCAAATTTTATTTCAGAGAACAATAAAATTGAATTTTGTTTGATTAAAACCCTGCTAACATGGAAGTACCCAAGAGTCATTTGAGGCACATAATGCTTTATGAGTTCAAGAAAGGAAACTTAGCAGCTGCGGCTAGAAAATTTCACTCAATTTATGGAGAGGAATGTGTGAATGAAAGAACATGCAGAAGATGGTTTGCAAAATTCAGAGGTGGAGATTTCACCCCTGAAGATGAAGATCGAACCAGACGTCCAGTTGGGTTTGATGAAATGCTTCTTGAAGCAGCCCTTGAACAAAATCCTGCTTTGTCAGTTGAGGAATTGGCAGTTGTTCTCAGTTCAAACCATACAACTGTTCATCGTTATCTTCAACAACTTGGAAAATTTTCTAAACTTGGAAATTGGTGTCTCATGAATTGTCTGAATCGAAAAGAGGTGATGTTTCATCAGGACAATGCGCGACCCCACACAGCAAGAATCACGTCACAAAAGATCGAAGAACTTGGTTGGGAGAAAATACCTCATCCACCTTATTCTCCCGATCTTGCTCCATCAGACTACCATTTGTTTCGTAGCTTACAGAATCATTTGGAAGAAACGGCTTTTGTAACACAGGAAGAGGTTAAAACTGAAACTTGTGAGTTCTTTGAATCAAAGCCAAAAGAATGTTACAGTAATGGAATTAGTAAACTTGTTAATAGATGGAATGAAATCATAGATAATCAGGGAAAATACATTGTTGATTGAATCTGTAATTAAATGTAACATTTGGTCACTTGTTTTCTTATTCAAATTTCGGACAGAACTTATCGGATGACCTGATATAAGAAAAAAAAACAAATATTCTGAGCTGATAAATGAATCACTTAGCAAAAATATCTATAGTAAAAGAAAAATGCAATTATTCATATCTCGTGAGAATCGTATGCAAAGATTGCTAAATTTGACATGGGTGTTGCTAATCTTAAGAAATAAACATTATTAATTAGATTGCTAGATGCAGTTTTAAACTAGGAATTGTGAAGAAATGATTCGGCTTAAATGAAATGTTTCCCCGGAAATTTAATTTATAATAAATGTACTTGAGTATACTGTGACGGAATCGGCACATTCTGTTTATATTTATGTGATTTTAAATAAACTATGAAAGTATACGACGAAATACATAATTGATAATTATGAAATAAATGATGCAAATATTAACTACCTAATTATGACATTAATTTTAGCTGCCTATGTTAGTTGGATCTGAAATGAAGTTCCACTTTTGTATGTATGTTGTGGTCATATTACAACAGACTGTGTTAGTATTAAGAACACACGGCATTGTATAATTAATATATATCGTTGCTTGACATTTCTAGTGAAACGTTTGTGGATAACAATTCACACTTCGGTCAAATCGTGGACCCATATTGAAATACAGGAACATTTCTAGCAGTAAAACATTTTATTCTTTCCATAATTTTACTACACGTGTTTCTAGTCTCGCGACCGTCATCAGGTAAAGGGTGGATATTTCCACATATTATTAAAATTATTTTTTTTTCTTCTTTAAGTTTTTCGATGTTAAATATTGTCGATATGAGATTTTCTTTTTTTGTGTTAGTAATCCGAATGCCTTTCTTGAACTGCCAGTGAAGAAAAAAGAAGTTTATACCACCGGATTCCCATACTTAATACTTCTCGTTTTCACCCTCTCGTGGTCATGTGCGACGTCATGAGCAGCGTCTCGTATACACGTGTTTGTCGTTATTTGAATATCTTTCATGCAACAAAAACAGACTATACAATGCACTTTATTAACATTCATTGAAAAGAACTGAAATCTCCGAATATCGTATAGCTCTAAGCTAAAGGCAAGAACAAACGCCAAATTGGTTAGAAAAACCAAAATCAATACTACAAGTTTATCTTTAAGCCGTTAAGAAATCTGTACAGTATGTAGGGTCTACTGTGCACAGATCCATAATATGTTACACTTTGCAAAATTAATCCACTTTTGCGGATAAATCATACTTAAATCGCATCTAATTATACAAATAAGACTGACTACCAAATGTCAGAAAGGTTAATGTTGACAGATAAAATTTTGAGATGGAATTCCAGCAAGCTTTTTGGCGTAGACATATTTTTCAAGCTCCTTTCCAAAAAAGAATCAGCTTTAATAAATGCAAGTTGTAACAAAATTCGAATGGACAGTTTCCATTATTTTTCCTATTGTGTGTCTAGTGTGTGTGTGCAAGGTTCTATGGAGCTTGCAAATATATTGAAATTCCGGTGTAAGAATTAAAGATTAAAAGCTCTTACTAAATTTGTTACAAAAACAAATAATGTCAACACCCCAAATTGGGTTGCAGCCCAAATATAGGTTAATTAACAATATTCTTTTCCTTATTTGCATCATTTTTTTATCTTCTGCTGAATATATCATGTTTGTTTCCTTTTATATTGTCTCCCCTATTTTGGGTTTCTCTTGATAATATGCAAGTTGTTTCCCTTTTTTGTGTCTTAGTCTTCTAAGTCTGCTACACAGTTCTGTAATTGTTCTAATTGTACATATCTTTCTAAATATGCAAACAAAAATGTATTTCGAATCTCTTCTTTATCGGCTAGATATTTTCTTTTTCACTGCAATTTTATTCCAATTAATAAATGCAGAAGTTTATAGACTGTGGTGAAAATCACAATTCTGGATGTTGTTTATGTTCAAATTTGCGTTGTTCTGCTTTTAGCTTTGAGCCATGCGATATTCAGAGATTTCCAGTGGTACCAAGAGACTTCAACCTCACGTCGCATTTTCTATCTTTATTAAACTGATGATAGACTTAACTATTGTAGTACATGTAAATATTCTTTTTAATGAATGTTGATAAATGTATTTCATAAAAGCTACACGGGATATTTAACAGATGAACAGAGAGATTCTACACTGCACAATTTTGTGCAATTCTTATGGAAAGTGCATCTCCAGCCAAAAATGTCATGCCTCAATGAATAACAAAGTGTAAGAATTTAAAGTATCACGCTGTGTTTTAACAATAGTGTTGTTCAGTCATTGTTGTTTATTTTTGCGTTTGGTATGGCGATGTGTAAATTTGAAAAAAGAAACATAATTTTATTAGTTATTCAATTCGATTCCAGTAAGGTATGCTTGCCAATATTATTTTGTAAATCTGTTAAAACCGCGCAATTTCCTATTTCATAGTCTTTGATATTTTTTCGGCATGTGATTCTATTCTTAAAAATTGCATTTTTTCGTACATCGAAATTATTTGGGTACGAGTGCCGTAACACATTATGCACAACATCCTTAGCAGTAGTGATGTGTCTAATCCATCTAATGCGTCTAATACGGCGGTCGTTTTAACCTATTACCGATTGAGAACATAACTTAATAGCCAAGATGATGCCATGCATCACATTTTCAGAGGTGAAAAAATTGAAGTGTATTTAATAATTATATTTCGTTGCAGATGGAGAACGACGCAGGTGAAACCAAATATGTGTGCAGAAGTTTTAACCATCGAGCTTTTTTGTCTAGAATTGTGCATAATGCCTCTGCAAAGGAAATAATTCTCTCTCTTTCTCTCTAAAAATATATATATATATATATATATATATATATTATTTTAAAAGTTATTTTTCGTGGATATTCATATTTGAGTAGGCACTACATTTCTTTATGAAAAAAGTATTTTTCCTACTTGATTTTACCAGCTTGAATATTCGATGAAATTATTAAAGATAATTTTTTAAGTCGGTAGACGGAAATAAATAACTATACCGATTAATCACAAATATGAGAATCCATTAAAAATAGCGCTCAAAGTGAAAAGATATGCAGAAAGAAAATTATATATATATATATATATATATATATATATATATATATATATATGTGTGTGTGTGTGTGTCTATATATATATATATATGAAAAATATAGATAATACATGAATGCAAAACTCTGAGTTACATGCCGATGCAACATTCAAGTATTATTATTTATTGTCTAATTTATTATGTGTTTTCACAATGAATAGCAGTACTTGAAAATTTGAAAGGTATAAAATCAGAGTAATGAACGTAAGTATTATGTATATTTCTTAATATATTAAATAGCTCTTTTATTTAACATAGAGCAATGTTTTTTCGTACACTTTATATATATATATATATATATATATATATATATATATATATATATATGTACGCTCGCTCCTAAATTTACCTATATTTATCCACGTGGGTGTGTATGGTATATATATATATATATATATATATATATATATATATATATATATATATACACTTTATTTTTGATATTACAAAAAAACATGTCAAAATCTCTACAACAATTGCAGTCGTGTTTCGATGGTTACACAAAACGCATCTCATCTAATTGTAAATTACTGGTATAAGCGTCGAAAGTCACCTGCAACTGTGTAGCGATTTTGACATGTTTTCGAGGTAATATCCACAAAATAAATGTTGGTCTAGTTTGTATAGAACCCTCTTTTAAATTACATATAACGAACGTTTGAATTATACACTGTTTTACACTTACCTGAATATATATATATATATATATATATA
Source organism: Acanthosepion pharaonis (assembly GCA_903632075.3). Lineage (NCBI taxonomy): Eukaryota > Metazoa > Mollusca > Cephalopoda > Sepiida > Sepiidae > Acanthosepion > Acanthosepion pharaonis. The sequence continues at coordinate 2,322,128 of CAHIKZ030005269.1, read as the reverse complement.
TATATATATATATATATATATATATATATATATATATATATATATTACATTTAATAATATAGATGAGATTAGTTACTTTATTTTTTAATAGGATCCTCTCGTAATTACGTACAAGTCAGTTTCGTTATTAATAGAAGAATATATTACCATGCTGATGGCTATTAATATTTAATATTTTTTAGACATTAGCACAATATCGGCATCACGGCCTTGTCTTATTTATCAGAAAAAAATTGCTGTCTTCTTCGTTTTTATAAGACAAAAATTCTTGTGTTCATCTGAAAATTAAATTTTTACGAGTGAAATGAAAAACACTAAGGTTAAATACGCTTCATGCTTTTTTAACTTATCATGTAGATACGCTTGCAAACATCAAAGGTGGTAACTAAGATATTGTTATGTCTAAAGATTTTTAAAAAAATGCAAAAATTTAAAACTATTAATTAAAAACTAGTTATTTTAAACTATATACTGCGAATAATACATCTACAAAGATAAAAATATTATGTATGTTGGGCACACGACAACAACGCTTTAACGTAGGCTAAGTATTCAGCTGTACAACACCTCAAATATTTCTCAACATTTACAACAACATACCTTTCCACACTCGCATTTCAGAAAAATCCTCGTCGAAAATAACTCCATATTTTCCACGTAAAGAATAAATACATACTAAATATTCTCGAAGGTGTTAATATCAAATTTGAAACCAAACCTCTATAAAATTATTTAGGAATAATCCACAAACATTTTAAAATATGTACATTAGATAGTCCTTAAATGTTAGCGCTTTCCGTTAATAGTTTTTCCTTTATCAAACAACTACTTAAGTCTGGAATTTTTTACACAGCATACCGAGTTACCTTCTCTTAAACGGTGTCCGTTTCATCCAAGCCATCACACAGCGTTCCTGAATCCTTATATAAAAATAGTCATTTTCGGATGTTCACACCAATTTTGGTCCTTCGCATCCATGAACAATAGGTTCTTATTTTATAATTAATGATGATGAGATTATGCTATGTCGAAAGAACTCGGAATAAGCACAATATGAGCCAACACGGTGTTTTCAGCTAGTCTGTTAATAACCATACAATAAATCTTATCCGCGAATAAGAAAGGATACTATCGAGAATAAGTAGATAGAACATGTCTAAATTATTTAACGAAACCAGTCATATATATATATATATATATATATATATATATATATATATATATATATAAGATGAGACTTATTCAACGTTCTCTTGATGATTTTTGAATGCAAAAAATTAATAATTAACAACACAACTATCCTACACCTTGCAAACAACACATTCAGATTACAGATGCTAGAATATTCCAGTAATGTTCTGAAATGCCTGTAAAGGAACAGTTTTTTCACGCTTTAATGCGTGCAGGATCATGACATTATAGTTTGTAAAAGAAATTCCATAAAGGAAAAGTTTTTCATGTTCTAATGAACGCTCAGCACATTGTCAGCAGTTTTACATTTAAATGAAAAATTACGGTAATGGATGACAACGCATAACATTGTATAAATACTTGTACTAATAGACAACATAGAGTTTTGTACGACTTGCGCCCTTGAAGATATTCTTGGAAGAAGTTCGAAATTACATGTGAAATGTATAAGAAAGGAATTTAAACAGCTATAGGACATTTCTCTCAACCTTATATGAGTGTGTGTGACACTACATTCTAGAAAAGCAGAGGAACCTATCTAATCTATAATTAAAACAATGCAGAGTGTCATTAAGCAGTAAACTGTAACAATGCAGATAAAGTGTCAATATCATTTGCAACAGCATTTTTCTATATCATCGCCCGTCTTCAAATTTTAGTCAGAATATTTTCAAGTATGTATGATAATATGCCATGAAAACAACTCCAGTAATATCAGTGTCTCAGCTGTACAGAATTATATGTGAAACAACCTTGGAATCTGGTATTTGTTAGCACATTAGTAGAATGAAAATATACCGAAGACATTTGAACGATATAATCCATATTTTACTAAGCGTGGGTGATATTAAGAAATATTGCTGAGTAATGTTCGTTATTTAAGGATTGAATTCTTGCTTTGAGATCCAGTTTCTGAAGTGTTTTCATAAAACTTAGAGAAAACGCCTAAGATACAAGAAGAACCATCAAACCATCAAAGAATGCCTTCGGTAATTCCTTTATATCAGTTTATCTATTCTTCTCTATTTATATATGAAGACATTCAGTCAACTATGTACAAGCACACGCATGTATGTGTAGGCAACAAATATTTATATTGATATCACAAGAGCTCACTAGACTTTCTAAAACAAATAAAAAGAAAGATAGAAGTAAGTGAATGAAATAAAGAAGGAATTGAAAGAAAGAAAGCAAAAGAAAGTAAAAAGAAAGAAAGAAAGTTAATGAAAGAAATGGAATTGTCGAAATAAAGAAATATGGGAAGGGATAGAGGAAAAAACATGGATAATTATAAAGGACAGAAAGAAAGGAAATGAATGGAATATAAACTGAAAATAAAGTAAGAGAGAAAAACAGAAGAGAAAGTAAACAAGAAAAAAGCAAGAAAAACAGAAACGAAATAAATAAATAATGAAAGAAAAATGGAAGCGAAAGAATGAAGGAAAGAAAGGAAATGAAAAATACAGAATCGAATAAAACGGAATCGAAAGAAGGAAATAATGTCTGACAAAGATTATATTTAAAGTATATTTTCATCAAGCTAATTTCCTGTAAGTTGCTAGAAATGTAACGACAATTTATTCACACGAATCAAACTGAAAATGACAAGAGAAATATTTTATTCCAAATCCAACTTGTCTATTTTTTTTCTTGAAAAATCATCGTTCTCTGTTTTTATTTTGTTTTTATTGTTCAATTCCGTCTGCCTATTTTTTTTCGATTGCTCCCTGTCCCTCAACAAAATGACACTATTTTCAGTTTCAGGCATTTTTTATTCCACATAATGGAGACTTTTAATTTATTTTTCTCTACATTTAAGATGTTTGCTTTGGCTTTCAATATCTCTGATTGTTAAAACCAAATAATGTAAAGTACATCCTCGTCCATTTAGCAGCCAAAGTAACATTGGCGACGGCGATGAAATAAGAAAAAGTAGACGAACATATTACTCTCAACTTGATTATATATATATGAGTTTGTGTGTGCGAGTTTACGTGTGTCTGTCCGTGTGTAAGTTCGCGTGTGAGCGTGGTTGTGTGTGCATGCAGATTATGTTACTATTTGTTTTATATTGAGCAATATTTTCTGGCGTTTATTATTGTTGAAGATGCTGTAGTTGTTCTTACTAAACGTACGAGAAGTCAATTTAAAATTAACCAGATAATTTGACAAAGGGAAATCGAATGTTGGTAAGTATTCACCGTTAATACGTACCCACATACGCACACCCATGTACGAACACATACACTCACATACATGCATGCACGCACACTCAGACAAATATATATATATATATATATATATATATAACTTTATGTTCTAGTTATTCTGCTTACTTATTATTGAGTTGTTTAGTTCAAATCAGCGGCATAGCAAAATTACATTCATACAGAAAGAACGAAAATATACAGTTAAATATAATACACACGCACACACTTATGCTCCTGAAAAAATTATTTCGGTTGAGTTCTCTGGGGAAGAAGTGTGGGTTTGTAAACAGTGACTATTACTGCTAATAATGCAAGACTCTTCGGTAAATCGAGTCGAGTTCTCTCAGTCACTGTGTGTTTATCTAAAAATAAATACGCTTAAATTCACCTTCGTCCCTGACGTGCGCCAGTGGCTTTGCGGTAGAATCCCCCGCCTGACGCCAATTTAGTCGGTTTTCAATCCTAGCTAGAAGCAACCAGACGTCTAGCCACACTGATGAGCTGTGAAATACCGAAACAGTCAGTGGATGACTATATATATAAATTTATATTTGGGCAGCAAACCCACTTTTATACAAATTTTGTTAAAAACGACTGACAAGTTACTGCGGTTAAGTTTTTCTGTTTATTTTTCTTATGTTCGTAAACTGTTTCCTTTCGGAGCATAAATCATGTCCGAACCTTCTGTATGTCTAATCGCTTTAAACTATTTTTTAGCCATTCACAAGAATGTTCTCAATTTTTTTAATTTTAACTGAATGGATGGAATTTTTATGTATATATCTAGAGTGATATGAACGGGTTGACTGTAATTGGAAGATAAAACATTCCTAAACCTCTACATGCATATATACATGAAAATATCCACATGTGTGCGTGTCCATGTGTAAGTGATTGAATGTTTTTTTAAATGGACATGCAAGTAAGTTCATAAATTATTTTTATATATGCAATGTGTGTGCAGGTTTTGTGTGTTGTAGAATCATATAAAAACCTTTATTTTATCTGTCCATAACTTTTGATTTAGTAGTCTAGTATATATATATATATATATATATATATATATATATATATATATATATATAAATATATAAATAGATAAATAGATAAATAACGGAATTTCCCATCGGTTTCATCGTTTGAGCATCTGACGGCCATCACCTATCGGTCTGCCACTGTGTAGAGCTCCAGCTAGTGACTTCCAGTAATAGCCTTTACCCTAACACGTTGCCTTCACTTTCTCGCCAGCGGAATTTGCAAGTGAACTGTGTGGATAAGAATGAATGAAGCTGGGTATACCGCGAAAAAACAAACAAACAAGCGATTTGAACAATGTGGTGAGGGCCTGTGTAGAACCATCCACACTTTTCAGAACTATTGATACACTTGGTCGGTGCAAACAAATGTCACAGACGAAGCCGAAAATAGACCCCTCAGGATTTGGTGTAAGAGTTTTCCATATACGAGACCAGTTATGTTCAAAAACAGTAAAGAGCCTGGTCAGCTCTGGTTTGCTCATAAATGGGATCCTAACAAGTACTACTACCTTGGGTCAGGGCAACCTAGGAACAATAGTAATTGAAAGGTGGTTCCACTTTTCTCAAATCCTCCATGTCCCATCAGAAGACGATATCTTTTTATATATATATATATATATATATATATATATATATATATATATATATATAGAGAGAGAGAGAGAGAGAGAGATAGATAGATAGATAGATAGATAGATAGATAGATAGATAGAGAGAAAAGGGAGAGAGAACAAAGATAGAGAGGTAGCGAATTCTAGGTGTACAGTTTAAACCGCGGAATCGACATAGAATGATTGTCAATTTTATGCATCATACGATATTAGTCCATGTCTCAGCTGTCTTTGCCAAATTTATACCGACTGAAACAGCAAACGTTTCCAGATCGTGTAAATGGGTAAATTTTCCATCCCCCCAAAATCTTTAATATCTAAAAAACAAACCCTCAACAAATTGAACTTCTTTTTTCCGGGTTTCCAGATATTTATCCATCTTGATACCATTTGTCATAAGAATCACTGAAAAATAGTTTGCGATATTCAGCAAGAAATTGAACACCTTAAAATCGTTTTGTCATGCCCAATATGTTTTCTCAGCTGAACAATGTTGAGACGAAAAAAATCATTCAGGCCTTCAGTAATGGTACCAACATTCATACTTTGGCGTCCATCTTTAATGTCCATTCATGACTCATCAAGAAAACGGTGAATAATTTTAAGAAGGAACAGTAAAGTGTAAAACTGCATGTATAGGATACAACAGAAAGAGGTATCATCATTTCAACTTAGAGTTAAATATTTTCGTTGTTCAAAGTAGAGTCAAATAGTGTAATAAAAATCTTGGATGTTTCCAGTAAGATAACTTTAATCACACCCGCTATATTACTATTTCCTCTTTTAAATTCATTAAAGTTATTTTGTTTATCTCTAATGTTAGTTTTCATTTACTTCAGTGCTTTTTAAAATGGGTTGTTTTTTTTTATTTAATTATTTATTCCTATTATAATAATATAATTCAAACTACACAAAACTGATGAACTATCAACTTGTGAAGCTAACATGAAAAAATGTTTGGAAGTTAGGCATTCACTGATTTTGCCTCTCACCTCGTGTGGTATTTGTAATGAACAGCTTAGTAAACGTTTAATGATTTGTGCCACGTCGATAGAATGTTCACAAATAAGTTTCACGCAACCTCTTGTGGTGAGATCGATTTCCGCTAAGTGCCCTAGCAGCGTGGAATTAAATCAGTCTTTCCCGCGCTTTGGAAATTATAGCATACCTACCTAAATCAATACGCAAATAAAGTTGTTCTTAGGAATGACAATATGTATATCGCCATGAAATGCTATATAATAAGTAATAGAAAGAGTGAGAACTCTTATGGAACTTGAGGATTTTAATATCTTTAAGAAAATGATTTCAATTTTGACAGACAAAAAACAAAATGTCCAGCCAATGAATGTCGAATATTTTCAGTATAGACATGGCTAATGTTATGATTACAATTACTTAACCTGAACACCTAACGGATTTATAAGGCGTATACTGCGATATATTCCAGCTGTTGCCTCCGAAAGATTTTTGTTTATACCCAGGGAGATTGAGCATATTTTGTTCCTAGTCCCATGAACGCTTACAACACTGAATTTGCGTTTTGCAGTTAAATGTTTAATCAAATAGGTGTCATGGAAAATATGTGATGATCAGCTCCGAGATGCCGCAAGGGGAATACGTTTGGAAAGGGCTATGGTCAATCAACAACACTCGCGGTGTTAGTTAAATCAACGCAGGGGTGACTTGTGCAGTTCTGTAACTAGTAAATATATAATCTCCTCTGTATACTCTAGACTATGACACAATTCATTAGAGTGGGTGCGTGATTCAATACTTAGTTACATCAAAACGCATGTTAGCGACCTATGAAAGGGACGTTTACTTACTTTTACAAAGAGCCTCCATCTTCGTCAAAGTAGTTTATTCAATGAAGGATAGTCACCGATTAGGCATTATAGTAATAGTTCCTGGTTGGAATTTAGCTCATAATTATGTGGTTTGTTTTGTTGCTTCTCCTTACATGAGTATTTGTTGATGTGTCTGTCTGTATATATATATATACATATATAATTACTCCCAGACATATAAACATATAAATATATGCGAACTCTGATTAGAAATTACAACATATATGAATTCGGCATTAAAATTCCTTTGAAGTAGCCTCCCTTCTGAAGATACACACTTTATCCAGCGTCGTTTTCTCTGTTGCAAGCATTTCTGGAACACCTTTTTGTATATAGCGTACAGCTGTCTCGTCTCTTCACTGGGACTTCCTCGACATCTTGAGATTTTGCAAGTTTCGAGTGTGATTTTATTTTCGAAGCGAAAATGTTGAGAGTCGCTGAATAACGAATATAATGCGTGAAGGACATGGCAAATGTGTTTCTTGGACGAAAACTACGGCGCAAGTCATTGTTACTCATGGAAACCCTGTGTGATGGGGTAAGATTGTAACACCCTACACGCTTTACATCCAAGCACTGATATGAGCAAGAAAAGTCAGTAAGAAAGGGATAACTTTGTATCCGTGACAGGTTTTCAGCCCGTTACAATAACAACAGCCCCGATACTGTTTAATCAAACCTATATATATATATATATATATATATATATATATATATATATATATATATATATATATATATATATGTATGAGTATATGTGTGTGTGTTGTGTACGTATGTATGTATCTATACAAGTATGTGATTGGTGTATACGGAATAAATTCCATTAACCAAAAAATACAAATCTCAAAAAAGAGTGTCCAATACAGATTAGAGCTAATATAATTTATTCGAATATGTTATAAAACACTATAAAATAGCCTTTAGTTTCATATCTTCTGGTGTTTTGTCAATGATGGTTGTTGAATGTGGAATAAAGAGAATAAACACTTTATTCTACATTCAACACCGTCACTTCATAAGACACCAGAAGTGGTGAAACGAAATGGCTATATTTGTAGTGATTTTATAACATATATATGTAATAAATTATATATATATATATATATATATATATATATATATATATATATATATATATATATATATATATGAAGTTATGTTTAGTTGTACAGATCTTTATAACTGCCATAAACAGACAAAAAATAATTTTATTATTACCACTCATGATGATAATACAAACAGAACACCTAATAAATACCCATACTTGTGTTGTTAGTTTTACTTTGAACTCATTTACCATCCTTAGCAAGTCCCACTCTAATTACCACCTAAAAGTGTTGGAGGCCATCTATATTCTATCGTTGAAGCCTTCTCTATGTAAAAAAAGGCTTTGTATTAGGCCTTCAACTAATTACATCTAATATTTTCCGCCAATACACTTTGTCCATTTTTTTCTTTTTAAATAATTTAGTTTATTAACCTCGATTTGGCTCTGTTGAGCAAGATTCGATATCGGTTACCTAGCCCGTTTTTCATTCTTACTTTTTATTATCTTCATAATAATAATAAAATTAATTTTTGTCTGTTTATGCCAGTTATATATATATATATATATATATATATAGTTGACGCAAACATATATTTTTCTAAAAGCCTCTAAACAGCAATTATGAAGTGGCAGAAAGTTGTTAAAATCAATTCGACTCGAGAATGTCAATAAAGCCATTAAGATTCAAAGTATTACTGAATGTTAGAGAATATGAGAAAAAATTAATATGCGAGCTAGAGGCCAATAGAAGAACAAGAATGAAGAAGACAGAAGATAACGGTTGGCAGTGCATTTAAAATTTTGATGATGAAAGATGACTGGGAAGCAAGAAGCTGGTTGAGTGTCCCAGAAGTGAGAATTGCCATAGAAGAAACAGTTATCATAGAAATTACAATGACATATAGCTATTTCAACTGTAAAATGATGAGGCATCTCCAACATTCTAGTACTACACTTAAATTTATTTAATCTATGTAGCAAAGCGGAAAGTTCAACGTAGTAATTACCATTTATATAAAATGTCCAGGGAATCGATGTCAGGATAGGAAAGAGAATTGAGATGAGATGTCAGGTCAGGACGAATAGCATGGCAGATGTTGTCTTTGGATATCATCAATAATCTCAAAATATACAGCAGAAATATATGAGCAGATCAGGCAGCAGTATTCAAAACAATCATGAATGGTCAACTTATAAATATCTAAGATAGATTCCGCCAAGAAAAGAAATTCTACCACGACGTAGGAGACCAACATCCCTAGCTGCAGACTTAGCAATTGATTGACTATCATCTTTCCACTTAAGTTCACATTAAGACGTTAGTCCTAGAAGGCAAAATGTGCAACTTGGAGGTTAGTATGCGCCATACTGATAGAAGTTTAAATGGCTTCTTTTAAATGAAGATTTTCAAATAAATATATTGGTGGTTATTGTGACCTGCTATCATTTAAGGTATTGGTATTGGAAAGATAAGAAATGTAAATGATTTGAACACTGGGTGGATGTTGATGTCAGCTGGGGAGGGTTGTCTGTGTATTTTACAAACCGCTCTTCTACTAGCATTTTCAAGCATAAACGTCTCTGGAAATGGTCTGAAATTTGAAAACGCGAATGTGAGGTAAATCTGTGAAGATTCTGTATAAAACAGCAGAATATGAAGGCCGAATGAAACACTTTTCTGTTAACTGCTAGAATCTGGGGTTAGTGTGTTTTACTCTTTTTAGATCAGATGAAATGAAAATATAGAAAACTGGAAAAAAGGTTTGATGAATTTGGATGTCTGATTCCGAAAGTGTGGTCAGAATTTGACGTAAACAAAATGAATGTTTGGATAGATCAATCCTACTATCAAATGTTAAATATATTAATTGTTATGGTAAATTGAGCCATTTCATTACACGACGATAGCAGATGGGGTGGCAGAGGGTAGCTTAGCTTCTAAATTCTTTTTAGCGTTTGTAGTAATTTTTACCTTATTTTATTTATCAAAATACAATAAAGAAAGAAATGCACGAAAGGAAAAAAAAAAACTATGAAAATATGGAAAATATAGCCTTGATAAAAACCCAATAAAAAGAATAAATCTTTAAAAGAGTACAGTTAAATGTGTACATTCACAAAAATATGAAGAGACATTTCATTTGTAAAGAAGACTTTTCTCTGTTATTTCAAAGTTTATTTCTGCCAATTTAAAAGAGCTGGAAATTTTAAATGTTCTTGCCTCTAACCATATCGATGGATTTTGATAACATAAGGCTATATTCTTTTTTCTTTTACCAACAAAACAATAATCTCTGTATTATAAGTGAAACTCGGCGTTCATTGGTCGTGTAGCTAGTTGTTCTTTTGGTTAAAATTCATAAAACCATATTCTTGAAAAATATTTTCAGAAAAAATAAGTTTCTTAAATCCAATAGCTTTTTTCCAGTATTCCAATATTTATTCCAGTATTGATGTTAATTTCCTTCCTAATTTTATCTTCGCTGTTGTGTGGAATGTCAACATCTTTATTATGTCATTATTTTCACTTCGTTTAACATATGATAACCATCATAATGGATGCTGTTGCTGAATGTCCTCAAGTGATGTGGTTTCGGTTATTTTGTACTGTTCCATGTTTAAGATTATATAGCTCCAATACACAAGGTTCGAAGATGTTTGGTCACCGGAAAGACCTATATCCTTCGCTCGCTGAAAGCATTTTAACCATTGATCGTAGAAAAGCGGTTGTATTCAGCTGAGGCTTTATATATTTTCTGACTTGGGATTGACCCAATGCATATCATCCATATGAAAGTCTCAATTTGACGATGATATGTAAGGACACCGCAGTAAAATGGAATCGAATATATTTAATTGGAATATATTGAGGCACATGTTAGCAATAAATTATTGTTTAAATTCGAGTCTCTCTAGTATTATATCTGGCAATGTGATTCATTTTATGTCTACAGAGAACCCATCCCCCATTGCTTAATTCAATCAGGAAAACGTACCATGTTTGAAAAGAAAAATTGTAGCAGTCCATTACAAGGCACAATGCAACGAGATTCTATTCTAAAGTGGTATCTAGGTCACCTCCATACTATACTGAATATTTCAGATGTGATGAAAATGTAGATTCGTATCCTCGATATGCAATCAAGATTTCAGAATGAAATATAAAAACATTGGTACAATTTTCGAAGAAATGCTTCCAGAACCTCACCTAATTCTTGAGCAAAACAGTTGATTATTGTGACGTCCCCCGGTGTTGCTGCGCCAATCGTGACGTCTGCCTAGCCCGCCCGCCGTGCTGTCATAGTCGCAGAGCCAATTGTGACGACACCCCGTCTGTCTCCGCGCTGTTGCCGTCCTATCCTGTCCCGTGACGACCAATGTGACTTGGTATTGGTCGCGGCACCAAATGTGACGTTCTAAACTTTTGATGATTCGGATGGGAATCTGGTTAGATTCGGTATCAGCCTTGTCGTTCCCAGCTCGCCTCCAACGTCTAGCTACCGTAGTAACTGTTTTGATTTCTAGTCTAACCTACCCACATTGTGATTTTATCTTAGGTAGACGAAATCAATCAGTCGCCGGGCCGTAATGCAAGCTGAGACCGGACAATGGTAACACCGCACAAGTATATGTAAAAGAAAATGAAGTAATAACTCGAAAAGTTCAAATGTGTTAAAAAAAAGGATAACACTATTTTATATCTGGTTTCTGAATACAGGACTGCGTCTTCTTCCCAAACGACTATATGGATTCGTGACATTCTATGTTTGTTAGGCGAGTCTTGACATCTTAAGTTGTTTCTTTTTAAGAAACTGGTTCTTGGTGTATCTTCAGGCGATATTCGTAAAACTTGTTTTGGTCGTGTGAGTCTAAATCGTTCTTCAAAAATAAAATGTTCTTGTTTAGAAGTTGAGGTCGTGATTGCGTGAATCTCAGGCAGCTTCCTGCGAGGCGTCTGCGAGCTCTCAGCTCACTGCAACTGCTTGCCTGTCTGTCTAACCCCAACTACGAACTGCGAACTATTAACCAACTCAGTCGTTGCGACTCTGCTTATATTGACGCCGACCAAAAGCGGGGTAGGCCTGTTGGGGTTTAAGGTACCTTGATAATTCTAAATCCGCATTAAGGGTTTTTCTTTGTTCTCGGTCAGGAAGAATTATTAATTTCCATTTTTGGAAGTCTTTCGTCCTCCCAAATTCTTCCTTTCTCATATTGGTATCTCACCCATACCCTCAGAGAGTGTCAACGGGTTTCCCCTCTCTTTCACAGCGGCATCTCAGACCGATCCCTTCAGGGGGGCGTCAACAAGCATCCCCTCCTTCTTCGCATGATTATCTTCGCCTACCGCTCACGCCACCATTCAGCCAATGGGCGCTTAGCGGCGTGGGTGTGGCCGGACTAGCCACGGTTTAAAAAATCTTGCTCAAAGAAAAAAATTATCTTCCTTTATCTTTTTCTTTTCTTTCTTTTTCTTCTTCTCGACAACAAATCCTTAGACTCTTATCTTAACCGAATGTCACCTGGACTTTATCAATCGAGACCTTCGTCAAACAAGTGGGTGGTCATCTGGCGATATCCACAGCCAATTATTCGTTCTGATAAAATAATCTCTTCTGTGGGATCTGACCATCGAATCGTCTCTGCCACAGTTAAACTGAGTTTTAGAATTTCGAAGAGACCAACTCCGGATCCCATGAAAACTATTGACTGGAAAGCGGTCTACCGTGACAAGAATCTATCATCTCAGTATGCAGTGAATGTGTTTAACAGATTCCAAGAACTCTTTCACTACGACCCAGAGAACTCTCGGTTAGATTCAAGGAACATAGACCTGATTTATGGAAACTTGATTAAAGCCAAAGAGGAGGTGGCTCTATCTACACTCCTCAAAAAACCAAAATCACGAAGAAGTCCAGTTAGTTCAGGCATCAAAATCTCAGAAGCTCGAGAAAATCTCAAGAAAACCTCATCGATGTACCACTGCCAACCTTCTCAGAGCAATAGGAAGAAGTTAACAGCTGCAAAAAAATTCCTCGACCATGCTTATCTTGAAGCTGAAGAAGCTTATATAAATGGGAAAATAACTGATATTTCCCATCTTCATATCAACCAACAACACTCTGCAGCTTGGAAAACTATAAATGAACTCGTGGGAAAGGGATCAAAACTTCCACCAACAATTAAAGGTGGCAGCCGTGAGCAACGGCTTGGTAATTGGTTTTCTCATTTCAAAAACCTCCTTGGTAATCCCGGAAGTCTTTCTGATCACGTGTCCCTCCCAAAAGTTCAAATTAGTAGTGCTTTGAACATATCAACAGGAGAGTTCATCATTGCAGAGTTGAAATGTGTTCTAATGAAGACAATGAACAAAGCTCTTGGTCCTGACAAGATTCCGGTCATCTTGTGGAAGGACCCTATTTTTCACCAATTACTTCTTGATCTGTGTAATTATGCAGAGGCCAGCCACGTTTCACCAACCATCTGGCTACGATCGTAAATCATCCCTTTTCTCCAAAAAGGGTGATTTGACATTACCAACCAATTATCGCGGTATTTCGTTGCTTCCTATAGCTGCGAAAATCTATAACAAGCTTCTTCTAAATCGAATTCGCGCTGAAATTGAACCCATTCTACGCAAAAACCAAAATGGTTTCCGCCCAGGTCGTTCCACTCTTGGACAAATCCTCACATTGCATAGAATAATTGAGGAAATCACATTCTGCAACAAAACTGCAGCTCTTATCTTTGTAGACTTCAACAAAACTTTTGACTCAGTCAACCCCGAGACTATGTTTGAAATTCTTAAACTCTACGGCATACCAGTAGAAATCATCGAAACAATCAAAGTATTGTACACCAACACACTGGCCACTGTCCTGACCCCAAATGGAGAAACAGAACCTTTCTATATTCTGACTGGAATTCTCCAAGGTGATACACTTGCACCTTTCCTTTTCATCATTGTAATAGACTACATCATGCGTATATCAGTGGATGCAATCAAAGAAAATGGTCTGATGTATCAGCCTAGAAGAAGCTCACGTCATCCTGCACTTTACATCACCGATGCTGATTTTGCCGATGACATTGCACTGTTGTCTGACAACCTCATTAGTGCCCAAGCACTCGTTTCTTCTCTTGAATCAGCAGCTAACTGAAATGAAACTAAAACTGAGTGTATGCCAATTAACATTCGCAACAATCATGAGATCAAAACACTCTCAGATAACATCGTCAAATGTGTCGAAGACTACAAGTATCTAGGATCACACATCAAGAACTCTGAGAAAGACTTCAACATTATAAAAGGTATAGCATGGACTACTTGTAACAAAATGGATAAGATCTGGAAATCCAATCTTGCTCATCAATTCAAAATCCAACTTTTCCGCGTACTTATTGAGCCAATCTTACTCTATGGCTCTGAAACTTGGAGACTTGCCAAGAGTATCAACTTTAGTTTGTAAGAGACGTGTCCAGTTCGTCGGGCATTGTGCACGTGCCACAGATGAACTTGTGTCATCATTTGTACTCTGGAGGCACCAATCATCTGTCAATCGATCACGCAAGTTAACCTTTCCAGATAGGAGAAAACGTGACAAATTGATCCCTAAGGAAGATCTTTTAGGTGATATGACATATAGGGAATACTGGAGAGGTGTAGTGAGTTCAATCGCGGCTGAGGCCGCAAGATGATGATGATGAAAATAATTTTGCTGTCATGGCTAGCTCTTGACATAAAACAGGTGCCTTTTCCAAACAACATCTCCGCAGATAGCTAATGGGTCAGTCTTTCTTTCTTTGTAACTCTGTAGGTGGTCCAGCGGACATTTTTCCCGCGACCCAATTAATTTTTATCTGTTAGAATTCTGCCCTGTAGGCCACCTGACCGACCTGAAATTTTCACCATTCGATGCGCCGTCATAAATCAAACGCGACAGATCCGCGACCTTACTTTCTTCGCTAATGAAAATAAAATCTTTATCACATCGTCTTTTCGTGATAGATTCTTATCTCCTAATATAATTCTCGCCTTTTTTTCTTTTTTTTTTTCACGCAACCCTAAATAGTGTCACATTATAAACATCAATCAATTTCAAACTCTCATATATCAAACCATTAAAAGTGAACAAAATACCAGTTGGGGATCATCAAAATATTCAGGGAAACTGGGGATGTCAAGAACAGGCAAGGATATAGTCTTCCTCGAAATGCTTGAATCCAAGAACTCGTTCAATCTACCCGGGAATATCCGTGAAATAATCCGAAGAAGTCTCTTAAAAATCTTCTGAAAGAGGTGAATGTCTCCTTCAGAAACATGTCAGTCACTCTCCATAAATATCTTTGCGGGTCACCTTAAAAAACAAAACATTGTTATCTCCGAGCTTTGTAGAGAAACATTTCAAACCTCAAGTCATCGAATTCGTCTAGGCAAGTGGCCGAAACTTGTGTCCACTGATGAGAAGATATTTGACGTTTAAACTCATTTTAACAACAAGAAGAATCGTATTTGCTGTCGAACTTGCGGCAATGAGACCCAGACATTTACCTGAAGAAATTTAGCGGTCTCTTTGATGGTGTGAGCTGCTGTGACAGGAAAAAGCCTCTTCTGTTTTGCGTAACAAGCTGTTAAACACCTCCGAGGAAAATATGTGAAGAATATTCTTGAGTCATCGCTACTGAAATGGCTTAAAAGACATTACACACAATGACTCAAGTGTTGCTTGCAAACCAGGTTCCCTCTCATAGGGAGAATGGCGTCAATCATCCCCAGATCTCCATCGTCTTTCCTACATCATTTGGGATATATTAGAAAGCAAAGTTCTTGCTGCACCACAACAGAGTTTAAAGTATAAAAAAACAAAATTCTTGAAGGAATGGGACAAATTGTCCCATATTGTTATACGTGCCTTATAAGAAACACACCCGAAGTATCTTCATCAACCCGTCCTGGGTATGACAACAGACTTCATCCGCGTCCTGGGTAAGAGGATAAACTACGTCCAACTGCAAGGCCTCTGATCAGGAGGTTTTGAGGAGCATGAAGCCGCCTCATAATTGCTGATGTTCCCTGAACTGGGGTGGTAGGACCTGTTAGAGTCCCAACTTAGGGCAAATACTTAACACCCAAACTTGTGTAAAAATATGTTTTAGTTCCAGAAATACTTTGTAATAATAATTAAAAAAATAATATGACTAGCAATAATTTTTGAAGAAAAAATATTATGAGCAAAACTTTAAAAATAAATACCAACAATACAAGCAGCTATACATTTTTTGAAAAAAAAATATTACCACCTATAGATATCTTCAAGGAAAAATATTCCTAGAAATAGATTTTTGAAGAAAAACATATTGCCAGCAATAAAAAATTTATCGGCATTGAATAACCCATTGATGTTGATATGCCGTAAACCAAACCAAACCAATCTTCATCAACTCATTGATGATATAGTATGGCATATTGAATAGATCATGTATCGAACAAGTTTTTAATTTTGAGATTTTCACTTTGTAAATAAGACGTACAGAAAACATTGTAACGCTAATTATTGATCACCCTGAATTTGTCATTTGGTGTCATACTGAAAAATGATTTATTTCATGAACATTCCACTTCTCCATTACACAATGCATTTAAACACACGCAGAATAAGAATAATCTCGAAAAACACACAGACGAAAACGCACACAGCCATATACGTGTGTGTTCGATTTTTGGGGGGGGTGTTTACCGAGAAGAATTATTATATCATTTAATGTTTCATGATTTAATTCAATTAATGAATAACTAGATTTTTATAATTGTTAAGGAAAACAATGTCAAAACTTAATAAAATGTTATTATACGACTTTTAACTTTAAATTAATGATATATTTTATTAAATAAAATGATCATGAATTATAATTTGAATTTCTTGATAGATATAAAATATAATGTCTTACCTCTGATCACTTTTAATTTGAAACGTTACTCATTATATTTACATTGATTTAAAGGTGTTTACTATGTAAAAATCTCAATGACATATTCATAGATATTTCATTAACAAGAATTTATAATTAATTCTCTCAATTGTTAAATTTTCAATAAAATTCAAATTAAATGCAGAGTTATGAGTAGCACATTTCCCGTTTTGACTGTTATTTCGAGAGGGTTCTTCGATAGGGTTAACAA